>BCIF01000003.1:600000-754955 GCA_001599895.1 Priceomyces haplophilus | reverse complement strand
AGTGTCTGGCGGGAGTGTCTGGCGGGAGTGTCTGGCGGGAGTGTACATTGCAAGCGATAGTGTCTCGCGGGAGTGTCGGAGTGTACATTGGACAGTGGAGTGTACATTGACTATGAGAACTTGATCAATTTTTTGTCTGACTGTCAATCGCTGCCTACTCCCGCATGGCTGTCGCACTGTCTGACCCAGTGTCCGAGCCAGTGTCAGTGTCCGACGCGTCGCTCGCGTCGCTCTTGAGCCGCGTCGGCCCCTACAACGACGTCCCGGCCGAGTACACGCACGTGCACGCGGCCACGTCGCTCGCCAGCTCCAAAGTGTTGGTGATAGGAGCCGGCGGCTTGGGATGTGAAATCCTCAAGAACTTGGCCCTAACGGGCTTCAAGCACATCCACGTGATCGACATGGACACCATCGACGTGTCCAACTTGAACCGCCAGTTCTTGTTCACGCCGGCCGACGTGGGCAAGCCGAAGGCCGAGGTGGCGGCCAAGGTGGTGATGGATCGCGTCAACCACAGTGGGTTGTCGATCGTGCCGTTTTTCGGACGAATACAGGACAAGCCGCCGGACTACTACCGGCTGTTCGACCTCGTGGTCTGCGGGTTGGACAGCGTGGACGCCCGCCGGTGGATCAACGCCACCTTGGTGTCGTTGGTGGACGCGGAGTTGAACCATCTCGTGCCGCTCATCGACGGCGGCACAGAGGGCTTCCGCGGCCAGTCCAGGGTCATCTTGCCGTCGCTAACGTCGTGCTACGAGTGCACGTTGGACCTCCTCTCGCCGCGGACGACGTACCCCGTGTGCACCATCGCCAACACGCCCCGTTTGCCGGAGCACTGTGTCGAGTGGGCCAGTGTCATGGAGTGGCCCCGGGCGTTCCCGGGCACGCCCTTCGACGGCGACGACCCGGCGCACGCCGGGTGGATGTACCGCACCGCCCGCGCCCGGGCCGAGCGCTTCGGCATCGCCGGGGTCACGCGCCGGTTGACGTTGGGCGTGGTCAAGAACATCGTGCCCGCGATCGCCTCGACCAACGCGGTAATTGCGGCGTCGTGCTGCAACGAGGCGTTCAAGCTCGTGACCAGCATCAACCCGGTGTTGGACAACTACATGATGTACTCGGGCGACGACTCCATCTTCACCTACACGTATGCCCACGCGAAGAAGCCGACGTGCCCGGTGTGCGGCCACAAGCCCAGACCGGTCGCGGCGCAGAGCCACTGGACGTTGGCGGACTTCATAGACGAAATCAGCGCCAAACAGGAGGTGCAGATGAAGCAGCCGTCGTTGACGACGGCGCACCAGTATCTCTACCTCCGGAACCCGCCGCACCTCGAGGAGACGACCCGCCGCAACCTCCAGCGGCCGCTCGGCGCGTTGGTGCGCGAGGGCGACGAGATCGTTGTCTCCGACCCCAGCTTGCCCATCTCGTTGCGCTTGGTGGTGCGTTTCGAGTAAGCGCAGCCGCAGCTTAGGCGCAGCCGCAGCTTAAGCGCAGCTTAGGCGCAGAATAAGCGCAGCTCAAGCAGAATAAGCGGCATGAAGCGGCATGAAGCGGCATGAAGCGGCTTGAGCGCGGCTGAAGCGGCTTTGCTCCGTTTGCTTGAAACCGGCCCGTTGCAGCCAAAGCGCAGCTTGAAGAGCTGTTCTGGCTTTGAACTTCGCCTGAAGCCTCGCCTGAAGCCGCTTGAACTTCGCCTGAAGCCGCTTGAAGCCTCGCCTCTCGCTGTTTGCTCGAGCGGACGCTTCCTCGTTTCCCGGAACCAGCCCGTTCCCGGAACCAGCCCGTTCCCGGAACCAGCCCGTTCTAGCCTGCGAGCCGGCTTGTCTGCGCGGTGTCTGCTGGGCATCGACCGTTGTCGCACCGGCCCAGCCCGGCTCGCTGGACCGTTTCTAACAATGCCTTTATTGGATCGCTACATAGGAAATCAATCTACACAAACTTTTCCATTTCGGCCCGTACCAACTCGTTGAACTTCTGGTGATTGTCCAAATACACGTGGTGGCCGCTGTCGGGCACCACCACCACGTCAGAACGCCGGTGCGGGTCCTGCGTCCTGCTGTTGACGATGTTGCAGCAGATCTCGCCGCCCTTCTTGTCCATCCAGTCCTGGTCGCCGTAGTACCACGTCATCGCGCACTTGATGCGGTGGATGCCTCTCTCGACCAACGGGAACCGCGCGTCGGCTCCTGGCGCAAGCAAGTAGTTGAGCATGTACTCGCCGGACCCGGGGCTCTGGAAGATCCCGTAGGTGTACCTGTGTAGGAGCTTCTTCTCGGCACACGGCAACTTCGAGAACCGCCTGTAGCTCCAGCCACTGACCACCTTGGACCCCAAGGGCCCTGCCTTGCGCACCAACGAGAAGGGCGAGATGTTCTGCTCCCAGAGCCGGGCAAAGTACTTGGGAACGGCGATCTTTCTCCGATGTCTGATGACCAGGCCGGGCGACACCATCAACAACCTCCTGCAGAACTCGCCGCGGGCCAAGATGTACGTGGCCATGAGATACGCCCCCATCGAGTGCGCCATGACCATGATTCTGTCGCTGGGCACGGCTGACAAGTTGCGTTTTTGCACCCATTCTTCGAAGGAGTCGTGGAACCATTTCTCGACCCCCTCCAAGTCGCGCGTGACGGGGCTGAACGGCGGTCTCGACGAGCAGCCGTAGCCTAGCAAGTCTATCGCATGGATGCACCAACGCGACGACCGCGAAAGACTGTCGAAGTTCTTGAGGTACAACCCGAGGCCGCTGCCGTAGCCGTGCACCATGATGAGATGGTTGACGGCAGGGCAGCGGCCGGCCTCGTCCGCCTCGCGGACGTCGCTGCTGGGGTAGATGACGAACTCGTTGATGGAGTTGCCCGACGACAACTGCGTCTGCACCACTCGCGACGTCCTGCCGGTGGAGTCGGGGTGCGGGTAGAAGGGAAGCGTGGCAAGCAAGTCGTGCTGGAACTTCAACGGGTTGGCCCGGACGCGGTAGTCGTCAAGCGACTCCCTCACGCTCAACGGGAACCTGCTCGAGAAGAGCTTGTGCAACGGCAAGGAAGTCGGGTGCGTCAGTCTGCGGTAGGCAGACGCAGCGCCGGCAGCTTTGACAGCGGCCGCTGCGGCGCCGGCTGCGGCCCGTGCGTCAGCCTGCCGATTTCTGTCGGGCTGCAAAAAACGTCCGACGCTGAATCCAGGCCAGCCGACAGTGAGTTTTTGTCGGCGGACAAAGTGGGACATGTTGATTTTCGTGTCTGGGAACAAACCTAACCGGCGACTTCTGTCCGCTAGCAAGCGTTGCGGGTGCTGCGGATGTACCTGTGTGGGTGGGGGTGAAGATAACAGCTGGTAGCGGGAAAAGGGCCACCTTTGCACCGTCGTTTGCGATGTTTTCATGACGCCAGACACTCGCGACATTCGGGTGGATGTCGTCGGCGTGCTGTCGTGGGGGACAGACAGACAGACACAAACAGACAGACAGACACTGGTCACGGGGACGCGCGCCCGCCGTGCTGCTTTCGCACGACATGCCTGGCTTCGCACGACATGCCTGGCTTCGCACGACATGCCTGATTTCGCACGACATGCCTGATTTCGCACGACATGCTCGTTTTCCGACAGCGGGTCGCCCGTGGTCGGTCGCGGCGCCAGCGAGCGTGTGCGTTGCCCCGGCGGCGCTTCGCTCCAGTGGTGGCCAGGTTTTAGTCTGGCGCCGTTTGTCGTAACCGAAAGCACCATTGTACGGAAATAGCCTTGCACTTGTTCGCTTGCTGAAAGCCCTTGTCGCATGTGCCGGCTTCAAATCTATTCCATCACTCTCGATCTTGGCATTCTTCCCACAGATGTCGGGCGCGCGCTCGCAACCTCCCGACAGTGTCATATCGAGGCCAACGAATCGGACACGCGTCGCTCGTTGGCGACCACCAGCTGTCTTCTGCCGGGCACCACACGGCACTCACAGTGTGCCTACAGCGCACTTGCAGTGAAGTTGCACAGGAAACTTTCCGTACTTGCGTAACTCTATTCTGAATTAACCTTTCACTGTGCACATCGGAATATGCGGGAATGCCGTCTTCGTGTCCGCCAGAGCGGGTAATGTCGCTGCGTGAGATGGGGCCAAGAACGTTTACCCGACATTATCAGATGGTAGAAACGGGGCTCGCCAAAAGAAGCAAATGCTTGGCCGTTCTCGTGCTGGCCAATGGCGCCCGCGCTTCTGCGGGTGGCCGATCTGACAGACAGACAGCCGGTCGGACAATGAGACAGTCAGACAGACAGTCAGACAGACAGTCAGACAGACAGTCAGACAGTCCGTCAGTCCGTCAGTCCGTCAGCCAGACACCGTCTCGATGGTCTCCCCTCGCGATGGCCATGATCCATGCTGGCTGCCCCGCGGTTTTTTTTGTGTCTGCCCGCCCCCGGATCTCAGCTTGAGTTCTTATTATTCAACATGCTAAGCCGGTTTATCCCCCTACTTTACTTTGTGATCTGCGGCGCTCAGTCGCAGTTCTCGTCTTTATTGGCTGCGATGTCTGGAGAACAATGTGCGACTCGGTCTGCTAGCGTACAGTCGACAGTTTATCTGATCAATCTGACTTCCCGACACGACAAAAAATAATCGTATTTGGCCGGTATGTATCGGTTCGAACAAATGGCGTTCAATTCTGCACCCTTTTGGGTCTTGGACATAACCATGCATGATAATAGAAAAAAAATTTTGTCTCCCTGGGGCATTAGGGACAGAAGGGAAGGCCAGACTATCGTAATTAGGTCAGCTCAACGATTTGCCAGAAAAAAAGGGAACATTCACTATATAAGTACGTAAATTGCTCTTGAGAAGTTTTTATTTCCTGTTCCGTTCTTCAGCTCGTTTCATTGATCGGATTCTATTTGGAGTATAAGGTAGAATACAAACTAGGGTGAGATAAGGATGATGATCATACAACTTTTAGCGTTCTGCTTCATTACGCTATTTTTTGGAGGCCAGGTAGAAGCTAAAACGCATACCTGGTACTACAAAAGCGAATGGGTTGAGGCTAACCCAGATGGAAATTTTAAAAGAAAGGTGGTTGGTTTCAACGGCACTTGGCCATTACCTACTTTGAGGGTTAAGAAAGGCGATACCGTTAACTTGTACTTGACTAATGGCTTCACGGATGGACACAACACTACTTTACATTTCCATGGACTTTTCCAAGAGGGAAGCAACCAGATGGACGGACCAGAGCTTGTCACTCAATGTCCTATCCCCCCTGGTGAGACAATGTTGTACAATTTCACAGTAAACCAAGTTGGTACATTCTGGTATCATTCGCACTCCAAGGGTCAATACATGGACGGAATGAGAGCTCCTTTCATTATTGAAGAACAGGAAAAGGAGGACTACCCATTCGATTTCGATGAGGAAGTTGTTTTGTCCTTGAGTGAATGGTATCACGAAACTACTGATGACTTACTTCCAGATTTCTTGGATCTCTTCAACCCAACAGGTGCAGAGCCAATTCCTCAGAACTTGTTGTTCAATGATTCCAGAAACGTTAGTTGGCATTTGGAACCCGACAAGACATATTTCCTTAGAATTGTCAACATTGGTGGTTTTGTTTCTCAGTACGTGTACATGGAAGATCATGAATTTGAAGTCGTTGAAGTCGATGGTGTCTACGTTTATCCTAATACCACAGAAATGCTTTACGTGACTGTTGCGCAAAGATATGGTGTCTTGGTCAAGTCGAAAAAGAAGGCTGACAAGAACTATGCATTCATGACTAAATTTGATGACACAATGTTGGATGTGATTCCGGGTGATTTGATCTTGAATTCCACCAACTATATAGTTTATGACGATAAGGCTAAGAAGCCCGATCAGTACTACGTTGATTCCATTGACGATTATTTGGATGACTTCTACTTGGTTCCTCGTGATAAACTAGAATTATTAGATGATGCCGATCATACAATCACTGTTGACGTCGTTATGGATAACTTGGGTAACGGTATTAACTATGCTTTTTTCAATAATATCACTTATGTCAAACCAAAGGTTCCGACTTTGGTTACCGCGTTGTCTGCGGGAAAGCATGCTACCAACGATCTTGTTTATGGTACTAACACCCATTCTTTTGTTTTGCAGAAAGATGAAGTTGTTGATATTGTTGTGAACAATCAAGATACCGGTAAGCATCCATTCCATTTGCACGGTCATGTTTTTCAACTTATAGAAAGACATGAAGCCATTCCCGATGATGAATCTCCAGTTCCATATGATCCTAAGCATCATGCTGAGTTCCCAGAATATCCAATGCGTAGAGATGTCGTTTTCGTTCAACCGCAATCATATATGGTTCTCAGATTTAAGGCTGACAACCCTGGTGTTTGGTTTTTCCATTGTCATATTGAATGGCATTTGGAACAAGGTCTTGCTATTACATTGATTGAAGATCCTTTGGGAATTCAAGGCAATGAGAGTCAGCAGTTGACTGAATCTTACAAGAACGCTTGTCTCAAAGGCGGTATGGAAATTAAAGGAAATGCTGCCGCTAACGCTAAGGACTATTTGGATTTGTCTAATGAGAATATCCAACCCAAGCCTTTACCAACTGGTTTCACTGCTAGAGGTATCGTTGCTTTGGTCTTCTCTTGTATTGCCGCCTTCCTAGGCCTTATTGCTATTGCTATCTATGGAATGGCCGATATCAAAGACGTTGAAGCAAGAGTTGCTAGAGATTTGAACCTTGACGTTGCTGAAGATTTTTTGACTGAAGATGAACGTCTTTCCGCTGATGGTGGACCTTCCACCAAACGTAGTCCACGTCCAAGTGGTGAGTCTCTCTTGAGTAACGAAGAACGTGAATCGGCAGAGATCAGACACAACTAAATAATATACAAGAGCTTTTTTAATTGAAAAGGATGTGAAAACGTGGGTAGGTGGAGTTGGGAGAGATATGTTCATGGTCTATTACATTCGAGGCATTCTCAATCTAGGTCATGAAAAATTATATGTGTGTGTGTGTGAATTAACCTTTTTTGAATTGCTATCGAACAACTGATTTAATATGAACCATGTTTATCTCTACTGCCTTCTTACTACCTTTTACTTTTGCAGTCCTTAATCGTTCGAAACATACCCTTATACTCCAAAAGATATTCAATTAATGAATGGCTCGACTCTTTTTTGTTATATATGTCCCATTTGCCCCCCTTAATTTTCCTATACGACATTGTTTTATGGATTCGGTTGTCTTACGCCTTTGCATACTTGTAGCAATAATTAGCACCAAAACATATTGGTTACTTTAGACTATTGCCTTCGTTACACAAAAGTGCGAGTTATGTTTAAGAAATTCCAGAAATTTGAACTATCAGCGCATTTAACAAAGGGTCCCACCAAATAAAAAAATATGCTTGAGGCTGTATACATCGCCGATTCAGGTCATAACTTGGTGTTTGAGTTTTTGGTGAATCTCTCAAGCCCAAGTTTCAAGTCTCTATTGAATGCGTTGGGCCAATCAGACTCGGCAGAAGCTCCAAATGAAGGTGAACTGTCGCTCATTGAAATCAACAAGAATTATTTTGTATGTTTGAAGCGGTTCAATGAACTTCGGTTCCATATATTCTGCTCTAATGGCTCCGCTGCAAACCCTGCGGTTCCCTTTGTGTTTTTGGACCATTTAATTGAAATAATGGAGGAGTATTTTGGGAAACCGTTGACCTCTCCCAAGATAGATGCCAACAGTGACACGCTTACAATGATCTTAAACGAGATGATTGATGATGGGATACCCAATGTGACTGACGTTAATGCATTGAAGGATATTGTGCCCTTCAAAAGTTTACTTTCGAGGATCTTGAGTTCTTCTAGTGGATTGGCAAAAACTTCCGCTGGCAAGTTCCTAAACCAGGCTAATTCCACTGATCCTGTGGATTCTGAGCAACAGATTCCATGGAAAAGATCAAACGTCAGATATACTAATAACGAAATGTACGTTGATGTTACGGAAGTGATAAATGTCGTTTTAAGACCTGTCTCAAGCGTATCCTCCAATACGTTGACTTCTGCAAAAGCATTTGACTCTGCATTCTACTCTTCCTCCAATTGGAAGCCCTCAACAAAGCTTGTCCCCATATCCGGTACCATAGATGGGAAAATCAGCTTTCTATCGCATTTAAGTGGTATACCATTGCTACAGATGAACCTCCAGGCAAGAAATCTAGATAAATTGGTTCCCAGCTTCCATCCATGTGTTCTGATAAATCAATGGCTTGACAACCCAGGACATATGTCATTCATTCCTCCTGACGGGAACTCCACATTAATGAATTATCAAATAGACTTGGATTTTATAGAAAATAACTATCAACTAGAAATGTTTGAATTGATAGAGGTGGATTACCAATCGGCTTTAGGCCCAAATAATAACGAATTTGAAATAAGGCTTCTCATCAAAACTGATAAGGTTGTCTCCAAAATAGAGAATCTTGTCGTGGATATTTATTTCCAATCAGGAAACGAAGATGGTTCTGATGATAATGACATAGACGACGTCAGTATAAAAACAAACAGACTCACTCATGGAGGTGTTTCATTGAAAGAAAAGGGAAGATTGGAGTGGAACTTAAGAGATGTATCAACCGGAATTCAGCCCACTTTCCATGGCACTATGATGTCTGACACCAGTGATCAGATTTCTACTTTTGACGGCAAGAGCCACAATAGCGCTGATTTGATCGCAATGGATGATCAGGAGAAAGTATCTGAGTCTCAAGAAACAACGCATCCAATAAGACCTCTGTACTTGCAATTGTCGTATTCTCATAAGGGATGTGTACCCAGTGGGCTCAAAGTAGATAGTTTGAAGATTGTAAGTGCAAAGGGCTTGGGTGAAACTGTCAAACCATACAAGGGTGTCAAATATCAAACTAAAACAGGGAACTACATTATTCGTTAAAGACCTATATATCATTTTTCTGTTGGAAGTATTCATAATAAACATAACGACAAATCTCTTTTCGTGGTAAACGAATCTAAATTTGGGCACTTTCCGATAAACTTTACTGATCACATGTCACGAAATATGTAGTTGATTAACAATACACGTCTGTCTTATAAATATCACCTAACATTACCGAATGCTTGGTTGAAAATCTGGCTGGCAAAATATGGTCGATTTCTGTACGTTCTCCTACTTCCGAATCATATCTTGCGTTTCATTGAGGTTTCTCGTGTGTTACGTGCGGTCAATGCTTCTTTGCAGGCGAACGTGTCGTTTTTAGTTGGCCTTTTTTTTCGCTTTCTTCTGAGCACTCTTGATTAATACGAGTCCAATAAATGATCCAACACCCAACCCTGATATCAATAACAAGAGAAATGGAAGCTTAATTGCATAATCTCTTGGCAAAAAAAAAGAATTGAGAATGCTGCTTTCATCAACAAAAGGTAAGATAAATACCCAAGTTGTGTAGTACGCGAACACGCTGGTGGCTACGGCAAGCATAGAAACTCCAACAAGTTGATCGAGGCCCTGACATGTTAGAAACTATCTCAAGTTAGAGGTAATGAATGCACTGTGTGCTTCTATTCCTACTTACCATTGTTCGATTCAAGTCAACTCTTATTACAGAAACTTGACATCTGTTTCGATATTTCTGTTTAAGTGTTCTCAGGGTCGAATATTTTCAGTTACTAGTTGTATACAGGTAACTATGTAGTCAGCTCTGGAATGCTCTGGAGCACTGATGGAACGAGGAAACAGTCGCTAAAAGCTTGATGAAAGAGACACCCAGAGCCTGTTGACAATGCTTGGCATCGCGTGAGGTTTCTTGCAACGCCAACTCTGGAGCGTTATCAGCGTATACACTTTCTTTTCAGACTCCAACCGAGAGTTACGGTGATCATTCGTTCGGATTCAGCAACTTTCCCACTCTACCTTTTACAAGTTGGGGCTTTCTACTGGATAGCCCTTCAAAGCTGAAGACTCTTCACTGGCGAACCAAGGATGGTAAGCTAGTGGCTTCATCTTCAAGTTATCTTGCAACCATGGAAAGGCTTGCATGATATGCAGTCCACGAGTAATGCTTAGCTCTCGGTGATCTGCATATACAAAATTCAAACTATACCAACAACACTCTCTTTTGGCAGTAGCGGTTGATTTGTTGCAATAGAGATGTTCAATAAAATAAAGCTGAGAAAGGCGCCGCTTTCTCTCAGCTCAGTTTCAAATGCAATCAAGAACTCTGGTTCGCAGAATCTCTCACCCGATGACCTCAATCCTAAGCATCTAAATGCTGCAATGGTAACTCAGCTTGGTCTTCCTAAAGATTCGGTAGTTGCAGTGGCATATGACCCAATCCAATCTCTCTTTGCTGTGGCCACATCATCAAATGATGTCAGGGTGTATGGGCGTGATAGAGTGGAGGTTGTGTTTGAATTCCGTTCTACTTCACCTATGACAATGTTGAGATTCGTCAAAGGAGTTTATCTTGTCTCTGCCAATGCATCGTCGGGGCTTACTGTTCTTTCGCTATTCTCCAAAAAAATACTCGGTACATTCTCTCCACCGGGGAGCATAACAGCTCTCGAAGCGGATCCTTCGTTTGATTGGGTAATCTTAGGGTTAAGTAACGGTTCGTTGTTATTTTACGATGTTGACAGACTTCAGTTGGCACCACTCAGAGTTGATAATCTTCAAAAGACTATCATGCCCAAGCAGAAGTTGTCACCCGTATTCGGCATAGAATGGCATCCAAGAGATATGGGCTCCGTTTTAGTGACGTATAGTCACTGTGCTGTTCTTTACTCGCTTACAGATGGCTACGTCGCTAACTCATACGTTTATCAATTGAGCAAGGGAATGAAGGGATTTGAGTACTCAAATTACGTCTCAACGAATGGCAAGAGGAAAATGTTTGGATCTGCCAAGGAGGTTATTCCGCAACTCACCGAAGCGCATTTCCATCCCAATGGATTGCACATTGTTACTGTGCACGAAGATGGAACTCTAGTTTTCTGGGATACAGCCAATGCATACTTAATTGAAGCTAGAACACTAAATGATATTGATTTACAAACTCAAGGTACTCCGATTGCTCCTCCTTCCTCTCTTTCCCCCATTCTGGGTGTCAGGTGGATTTGTGGAGAAGATGCTGAATTATCTCAATTGGTGATAAGTGGAGGTATAGCCGAGAAAGAGAATGTCCTAACTGTCTTAGACTTTGGTGTCACGGGGAAGTATTCTTTAATGTCTTACGAGAAACAACGTGAATTTTACGCCAGACCTCAGTTGGGCCAGCGGACTTTTTCCGTGACTTTCAGCAAAAGATCACAAGCTGTTGATAAAGAGTTTATTACGCAAATTCTTCCAATAACAACCGGTAATACTCCTTACTTCAACGGAAACCAGAATCCATCGTACTTAGCATTGGTAAGTCTGTTAGGATCTCTTTACTTGAAAAAATTTAACATGTTCCCAGGTGGAGATGAAACTGACGATTTGAGCTCGGTAATTCTTCCTCCTTCAATATCCGCTATAGTTCCTCCAATTTCCAGCTCTGCCATGGAGACAGTTTCTAGAGTCAACTGGTTCAGCGTTATACCTCATAGAACTTCTCAAGGCGCTGGGGCTGTCCACAAACCGTTGTTAAAAGGAGGTGCTCCCTCTTCTACTAGCCATTTGACAAAACCCATGGGATATGACGAATCAATCAGAAATGTGTTTATTACAGGTCATGAAGATGGTATGGTGCGGTTATTCGACATTGCTCGGGGAGATCACCAAGACCCTTACAATATCATACAATTCTCCTTGAAAGATACTTTGTATACCGCTGGAAAATCTACAGCATTGAGAGTTCGACACGTTTCGTGCTCATTCGAAACAAAGGAGTTGTTGGCTGGTATGGGTGATGGATCAGTGGTAGTCTGTAGATATGGAAAAACACCTGTATCATCTCGTCAAAATTCTTACAATGATATTGATTATCTGTCTTGTCAAGTTGAACACTCAAATGGGGATATGAAAATACTAAGCTTGAAAGGGAGAGCGAAAGGCTCATTTGCTTCGGTTTCCAATTTTAATCCCGTTTCTCTAGTGAGGTTGCCTTCATTTGAACAGATCAGTTGTTTAAAGACAAGTAACGTAGGTTTTGCTGCAATTGCCTACACTTCTGGTAGGCTAGTTGTTTGTGATATTACGAGGGGTCCTGCAATCATTTTAAACGAAGGAATTCGTAAATTTGCTCCTTCTACCTCTGAGGAATGTCATGCAACTTCTATAGAATTCACCATCATGGAGTACGGCCAAGATGGATATTCATCAGTATTGATGTTAGTTGGTACAAATAGCGGTGGCAACTTCCTCGTATTCAAAATCATACCTAAACCCAATGGTGCTTTCGAGGCCATATTCATGGATAAGTCGTTAGGATTGAACTACAAATCAAGTCTGGTTAGTGATGATGACTCCGCAATAAAACAGATAATACCACTTAATGCTAAAACCGGTGATATATCCGTGGCTACTTTGGATATTTTTCACAAGTTGGCTCAAGGGGTGTTGATTCCTGGTCTAGTGGTTATTGTTTCAAATAGGGACTTGAGGATTTTGAAGCTACCGAAGACCAAATTGTCTCATAAGGTTTTCGAAGATGCATGTCTTAGGTGTGGTGTTGTGAGGATCTATGGTAAAGGTGTTGCCTTGGTTAGTTTACTAAAGACAGGTTTTTTGAGGTTCACCTCGATTCCCTCTCTTGGGGACATTGGTGACGTGAAATTCCCATTGGATATATATGAACGTTTCAAAGATGTAGATCCAAAGTATTCAGGTTCTGGATCCTACATTCTGCCTATGGGAACAGTTTTCATCGCTAAAAGTGCTACAGAATTGTTGGATGTTTCGGCCATAATCAAATCAGGCAAAGTGAAAGACGAACCTCTTACTGATCTTTTATTCAATGAGAACGCGGTAATACCACCTAGACCAACTGCAAGTGCGTTACTGTGGGTGAAAGGACAGGCTAAGTTCATTACCCCTAAAGATTTGGGGTATTTGATCTCGGGTCCAAATAGAAAAGCCACGAAAAACATCGAAAGTCAGATGGCATACAACATTAGTCCTGAAGCCAACCCAACTCTGGGCTACGGTGGTTATTCCCAGTCCAGTGACCTGGTAAACGATAGAGGATATAAGCAACCAACAAGGAAAGCTGGAAACGTTTCGAAGGGCTTTGGAAATCAAGGTTTTATGCGGAACATTCAAGATGGCATTGATTCCATTGAAGAAACTGTTCACGGGTATGCCAGCAACATGACTGAGGGTATGACAGAATCTGTTGAATCTTCAAAAAACAACATGTACCAAGCAGCATTTAAAAGCAAGTTCGGCTTTTGATCGTTTTGGCTTCTTCTGTGTTCCCTTTTCTTCAATGCCTTCAACGTTGCTCTGATACATAGCTTCTGGCCCGATTAATATACTGTTTGGCAATGATGTTCTTATATACCGGATTCTCTAAATATCTAACGCAAGTAATGTAAACAAAAACAAATATCATAAACAGCTCTCGTTAAGAACGACAAGAAGGCATTATGGCAGAACGAAATAAGGAAAATAATGGCTTACCTCAAACCCCTACGAGGAGTGAGGGGAATGCAGATGATATAACGAAAAACACACTCAAGCCAATATCACCGAATAAAGCGCACACTTTAGTTGGAAAGCTTAATTTCTTGCAGAGCGATAACATTGATGGGCATTTTGAGCAAATACATAGCTCACACCAAGTAATTCAACAGCAGCTTGCTGGGTTGGAGTCTAATACCAAACAAACAGCGTACGACCTCGATCAGTTGGTTGATAGGCTGAAAAACAACAACCAAAACTTGAACAAGTTGCTCCAGAACATCGCCAACTACTCCGATGAGGTCATTACCGAGGGAAACGCAACCAAGAACGACATAACAGGCATAATCAAGAAGCTCGACATCATAAATGAGAGCCTTAAAAGAGGTGATAGTGAACAGTTAGAAAATATAACTGAGGAAATCTCAAAGTTGAGAAGAGTGGTTAATAATGAAAATGCTGCATTCTCGAAAATTGAGACAACAGTGAACGATCTTTCCAAAAATGTCAAGGATTCGCTAATCTCATTGAAAGAAAGGGATACTACTTTTGAGCTGACTGTGCAACGACTCATAGAATCCGAAATCCAGAAATCATCGTCAACTGAGTTGAGAAAATTAGAAGCTACTCTCTTATCAGAGTTGAAGAAAGGGGACAATTCCGAAAATATCGTGGCACAGTTGAGAGTCTTGATCAAAGACCATCTGGTGGAGTACACTAAAATCAAGGAGTTAGTGAGCAAGGAACTCGACGAGTCATCCGTCTTAAACGAAGTCGCATCTGCGATGCGTCAGGAATTGAAGTCAAGGAATCTTGACGATGTGTTAGAGAAGCTAAAATTACTTGAAATAGCCTCTTCTGACAAAGAGAATGTTATCCAGAAAGCTTTGGAAAGTATACAAAGAACGCAAGAAACCAAGGTTCTCACATTAGGACAAGATTTGCAAAGAAAAATTGAAGAAAATACTAGTAACTCTGATCGCAAACTTGATCAAGTCATGAAATACGTATCTCAAAGTTCCGAAGAGAGAGCAATACTTAGTCGCGAGTTGCAGCTGAGAAACGAGAATCATGATGAAAACAAAATACTGAGTTTAACATCCGAGCTTCAAAATAAGAATGATGTTATAAAGGTACTCACGGATAAAATCGAATCACAGTCAGTTGTATTGACGGAGTTTCTTCAAAATCAATCACTAGTCAACAGTATAAGTGAGCTTGAAATAAAAAAGGAGACTTTAGAAAATCAATATAGATTACTTTGCAAAACATACGATCAAAAATATAATGCTCTCAAGCTATTACAATTTGACTTTCAGGAACTCGCTGCAAATGTGAGGCAAAGCACCCCATCGAACCACGAGGAGAGATTAAAGAAGTTAAACAAGGTGAACAATTTACATGTTGCTAAGATGAACGATATAGAAAGCTTTAGGGGAAGAGAATCCAGCTTTCCCTTCAAAAGAATTCAAAGCACGCCAATCGAAATGAAACATTTGCAATTCCAATCACAAATAGAGAGCATAG
Source organism: Priceomyces haplophilus (assembly GCA_001599895.1). NCBI lineage: Eukaryota > Fungi > Ascomycota > Pichiomycetes > Serinales > Debaryomycetaceae > Priceomyces > Priceomyces haplophilus. Next base: position 739,830 of record BCIF01000003.1, on the reverse strand, counting down.
ACGAGCAGTACTCGTTCAACAATTCAGATATTGATGAAATGTGACTTTTGTATATATACAAGTATGTATCTAATTTGGGTAAATTCTCTCCTTACCATCCATGTACTTTCTCAAGGGCTCGGGTATTAAAACTGAATTTGTAGATTCATCGTAAAATTGTTCTAAAATGGCCACTATTACTCGGGGAATAGCTAGACATGTTCCGTTTAAAGTATTTACGTACCTCAACTTTTTGTCGGGCCCTTCGTATCGAATTCCTAGCCTTCTAGACTGGTAATCACCACAATTTGAGCTGCTTGTTAATTCTCCCCAACCACCTCTTCCAGGCATCCATGCCTCACAGTCATATTTCTTCAAAGCTGGAGCTCCTAGATCTGAGGAAGGCATGTTTATTATTTTAGCACTGAGCCCAAGCTCGCGTATTATTTCTTCTTGAAAGCTTTTTATTTCTTCAAGTTCATTCTTTGCATTTTCTTTCTTCGTAAAGTGGAATAGCTCTATTTTTGTAAATTCATGTACTCTATAAAGACCTTTGGTATCTCTACCACGAGCGCCAGCCTCCGCTCTATAAGACCTGGAAATACCAACATATTTTATGGGGAAGACTTCGCTCGGTGAGAAAATTGAGGAAGAGTGTAAAGCACCTAACGAAATCTCCGAGGTCCCTGTTAATGCCAAATCGGAGTTGGCTATCTCGTATATCTGCTGTTCATTGTTTTGATCTCTTGGCTTGAATCCGCAAGCGTTTATCACTTCAGACTTCACGATTGTGGGTGGACTAACTAGTTTATAGCCCTTCATTCTAGCTTTGGAAAGCCCATACTGGACTAATGCTTGTTCTAGCAACGCTCCATCTCCCACTAAATAGTACCAAGAAGACCCGGATACTCTAGAAGCAACATTGAAATCTACAATGTTAAGTTTTTCAGCTATATCACGGTTATCGTAATTCGTCTTCGGAAGCTTGCCAATTGCGTCTTCTTCAGATATACAGTTTATGAATTGCACAACCTCCTCTTCGAAAGGATCCTTTGGGACACTCTCGTCAAGCAAGTTAGGAAGAGACTCTGCTGCTTCATGAACTTGTCGGGATAGTAAGTTGAGTTGATCTTCCGCTGTCTTGATTTCTAGCTTCATTGCTTTGAGTTCTTCCACGAGTGCACTGTTCTTGCCATTCTTCAACTTTTCGCCAATGAGCGATCTTTTATGCTTTAAGCTGTTCACCTTATCGGCAAGTTTCAATTCTGTAGAACGATTCCGTATGATAAACTCCAAAGACTTCAATCTGTCTTGATCCTGTCTTCGTGTTATGGACTCCCTGAAACTTTGTTGCCCCGCAATAATTCCCTTGATGTCAAAAACAGGCTTCTTGAGAGAGCTCGAACTCTTGAAAGAGCTCAAATGCCTCTTTTGCAATGCGATGATCATTATGTGCACTTAAGTCACCATGTTCCATAACTGGATATCTCAAAATTTTATTTTGTGCGTCTGATCAGCTTATGTAATTATGTTCCATTAACAAAAAAAATACCCTACAGCAAATGGGGGGCTTGTAACTGTCGCAAGAGTTCGCCGTAGAGTGGCAAATGTCTAGCTATTTGCTTGGTTCTAGCCTTGTGTTAGCCTGAAATAGCTGGGCTAAGGCTACTTTCATTTAATCGAAAGTTTAATATTTGGTGAGAATTGCAACTACTTGGATAAAATGTGAAATACAATGTCTTACTATTTATAATTACGATAATATAAATTGTCATTAAACAAAATATAAAGGTATGAGGTCAATTCCAGAGGAGAAGACACAACTATTTACAGATTCATAAACGTCAAGGAATTTCACGTGTCAATGTTTTGACCAATTATCTCCATTGCGCTGGAGCCTCCGTTGGCGAGTTCTTGATTGTCAAGAGCGTCAGCTAAGCATACCCAAGGATCCCTAGTTCCACCCCACTTTAATAGACTATTCTTGTACCTATCTCCGGCAGTTCTACTCCAAGGATCAGCTTCAAATAGCTCTTTCCACACCTTGGAAGCAATGGCCCTGTCGAGCAAATACGAGTAGTAAACAGCACCATATGAAAATAAGTGAGGAAACTTACCATGCCATGTAGATTCGGTGTCACTGAACACCTTGAGGTTGGACTCTAAGTCATGATAAATGGGCGTCGAGTCGAAATTTCTTGGGTTTTGGCCTATTATTTCAACTATTTTGTCTCCATGCAAAACCTGATCGAGCATGGCCATTTTAGACTGCATGTAGGTTTCACTGTGATCTAAACCCTTTCTCTTCTGCTGGTATGTCTCAAGTAAGTTCACGGGCAATGGCTCTCCAGTTTCATGATGTTTGCCAATTTCACATAGAACTCGTGGATCTTTAGAGAAGTACTCCATCAAGACCGATGGAAGTTCAACAAAATCAGTCAGGCACCTAGTACCAGATAGATTGTGTAAATCAGTTCTTCCTATCATTGAATGCATTGCGTGGCCCATTTCATGAAAGACAGTTTCAACCTGATCCAAGGTTAATAATGTCGAGGCTCGTTTATTGTCCGAAATCAGTTCGCTGTTTCTCGCGAAGTTGCAAATCAAAGAAACAACAGGCAACTGGTATTGTTCGTCTTCATTCAAATGAACCAAGCTTTTCATTTTCTCTGTCTTCTCGCAACCAATATCAGAGTTAAGTTTTCTCAGGCATACAATAGTGAAATGTGATGGTAACACTTTAGGTGACCAAAAATCCAAGTAAAGGTAACCCATTTTTTTGTTTGTGTTCAAATCCAACACCTTTATCTTCCTTACCTCTTCATCATTCCACGTTTCTCCTTTTTCAATTACCTCAGGAACAAATCTAACATTGTACAAACTCTCGAATAACTTACTTAAACCTGATATGATAGTTCCTAGAGACAAATAGTAGGAAATATCCTGTGCTGGCTTTGGCTCTTTGCTTTGAGACTGAAGCTTTTCTAATAAGTAATCACGGTCCCAGGGCTTGACATCTAATAGTACCTCGCTATCAGATGAGTTAGGATTGTAATCTGGCTTCAACTTATACAAGTTTTTGATTTCTTTTAGCACTCCCGATTTGACAAGAGACTTCTGCTGGTTCTTCAAAAAAGTGACAACATTTTCAGGACATTTCGCCATCTTATGCTCGAGCTGATAGTGGGAGTATGAATTGTATCCAAGCATTTTAGCTAAAAGGGCTCGATACTGAATAACGCGATCAAGTATCTTTAACTGTTCCTTAGGTGCATTGTGTATAGCAATCCATATCTTTCTTCTAACGTCTTCTGATGGGCACAGAGTCAATATAAAATATGGAATGTGGGCCACCAAGGGGACCCTCACAGTTTTTGACACTTTGGAAAATCGTGATTGGTAAGATAAAATTTCGTTCTTAAGTTGGGTGTTTGGAATCAGCTCGAATTCTTTTTGAGTTAGCTCACACCAGGTACTCTCTAGGTCCTGAACCTTGTTGTTGAATTCCGATCCCAAAAGCGAAATCTCTTGCGTCAACGCAACAAAGTTGTGTCTGATCTCTGGGGTCATATGGATTCCTGATCTCTCAAAATCTTGCTTCAAGTATTCGCCAACTTGAATCTCCTCTTCGGTAAGTTTCGAGTAGACAGACTTGTCTTGCAAAATACTTCTTAAGTGCTGATAGAGCTCTACATTAGTGTTGAGCTCATTCATGTATTCAAACATCATCTCGTGTGTCTTCTGTGCTGCGTCAATCCATTTCTGACTTGGATGTACCACTCTGATAAACTCTGCCACATCAATAACACGGCAAAGTACATCACTCAACTGATCTAATTTGCGCACAAACGTCAAACGTCCGTTTTCGTGCGTGGAGGCATCATCGACCATGTTTCTGACAAGTTCCTTTGCATTGAAAAGAGACTTTTGAGAAAAGTCCAAGAGCCCCTCAGGACTGGAAAGCATTTCGTTGCGGAATAAGCCAGTACCAGATCCCAAGGAGACGGGGTAATCCTTTTCATGGCCCTCTCTAGCACGCTTATTGAAATCGCTGAAGAATTTCTGGTCATCGAAGATTCGCTTGAGTGTAGCGTTGGTCCCGCTGCTGGTAGCAAACAGCTTGACGCCTCCGATTAGACAGCCTCGGAAGGATCTCCAAAGCGTGGCGTGAGTCCTATGTAACCTTCTCGACACAAGCATGTTCCTTGATAATTGTTCCCCCTGGTCCGCTTATCGACTGTAGCCAGGCTCTTGAAAAACCATCCATTACAATAATCCTTCATACAAGCGACAGATTGCAAAATATTATATGCATGACACAAAGAGGCATTGGCATTGTGAAGAAGGCTTTGGCTCATTGACACCGCTGTGATGCTGACCGCTCAGCTGCTCTCATTTTTCGCCAGCTCGGACCATTATCTCACTTGGTAGAAGCCTTGTGCAGGGATTTGACACTCTCAAATAGGTACCTCCAGGCCTTTGCTACAACTCGTCCTATTCTTACCGAAACCTTACTTCAGCTTACCCGCGAGTTATTGTGTTAGCAAGACCACACAGTTGCCAATTACAATCGATTCCACTAACGAATATCGCTCTTCCTTGATTGAGTTGCTATTTCCGGAAGAAGGGATTTTGATTCTGTTCTTGTTTGTCTTCTCTGACTTGGCGAAGGGAATGTAAACGTGACACAAAATCCAAAGTTACCACGCCCGCAAATGCTCAAATCGTTTGGGTCTTACTTACAGGAAATAAGCCTCCTAGCATTAAATACTATTTAGATTGATTCAACAACAGAGAAGCATTGTAGAAGTGTTTCGTTATAAAAGAAGACCAAAGTTTGTACTCAAGTAGCCTCAGAGCGTTGCAGTGAAGGGGAGCCACAGTGACAGGGACCCAGACACGACACTAGAGGTAACGGTGGCCGCTGCTATGACAGAACCAAAACAGCCGCCATGGACCAGTCGAACCAGCAATGGCAAAGCTCCTAACAGAAGGACGGCACAAGACTACCAGTTTGGCACCAGGATTGGCGAAGGGTCGTACTCGTCGGTGTTTTCCGCCGTTGACATTCATACCAACAAAGCTTTCGCTATCAAGGTCCTCTCCAAAAGACACATTGTCAAGGAGGATAAAATCAAGTACGTGAACATTGAAAAGACGACACTTCACCGCTTAGGACAACAACACCCAGGAATTGTGCAGTTGTATTATACTTTCCAGGATGAGTCCAGTCTATTTTTCGTATTGGATTTGGCAGAGTACGGTGAGCTTTTATCGATTATAAGGAAGTTTGGATCATTGTCGGAAGCTGCGTCAAAATTCTACATGTTACAAATAATTGACACAGTCAGGTTTATACACCTGAAGGGCGTGATACACAGGGATTTGAAACCGGAGAATATATTGGTGGGCTATGATTTCAATTTGAAGATCACAGATTTTGGAGCTGCCAAGCTTTTGGGAGAAAACAAGGATGATGACGGGGAAGGAGTGGATTATCAAAGTGTACAAGACTCCAGTGCAACTGACGCACCCAATAGTGACCATAAAGGCTCTTTTGTGGGAACAGCTGAGTACGTTTCACCCGAGCTCCTCAAATACAATACATGTGGTTTCGAGTCCGATGTATGGGCCCTTGGATGCATTTTGTATCAATTATTTAATGGAGTGCCTCCATTCAAAGGCTCCACAGAGTACTTGACCTTTGAGAAGATCATAAATGTTGATTACTCGTACAAACCACAGCATTCGATACCACCAGATGTCGTAACTCTCATTGATAACATATTGGTTGCAGACACTTCTAAAAGATACACAATATCAGACATAATGGAAGCTCAATGGTTTCAAGGGGTTCCGTGGAATGATAGAGACTTCATATGGCATAGAAGGGTTCCCAGACTAGAACCACACGGACTGTCTAATTCTTCGGTTGTTTTGCCATCTTCGTTTGCGCCTCCGCTCAAAAATGGATCCAACCGTCACATGAACAAATCCACTTCATTTCAACAATTACACTCTCAAATACAAACATCGTCCGACTTCAATTTGGTTCCTGCCTTAGCTAAAAAATCGTATCAACCAGCAACGAAAATAAAGAAGGTCTTCATTCCTCCACCAACAATGCCCCCCTCTTCTGGAGCTGTGAATCCATCTCACCAAGTTTATCAAAAAACGTCTGCGCAAAGTCTCAGTGTTCCGATGCAAAATGCACAACACAACCATATCTCCCCTGCACAATATGGACAACAGAGACCCAACATTGGCCCGAAGTCGAGTTCTCAAAATCAGGGATCTTCTGTGGAGAATCCTTTGACGCCTCTGGAATTCTCACACCATAAGGTACCCAGCCAATTCACAGGAAATATCCGGAAGCCCTCCCAAAGCTCAATGATTACACCACCATCGAGTAGTGGCTCCCAGAATGGCAAGAAACCCACACAGGTCAATGCCAGTACAAATGCTACTGATAGACGTTTGCATGCCATTCAGCCTCAAAACCTTTCGGTGTCACCTGTTGAAGCTGCAGTGACACAGCGTGTAAATCAGAAGCCCTCCGTGCAAAGCCTGGCAAGATCTGAGACGGTTTCAGCTCCTTTCAAAAAAGATCTCAAAGAAAAGTCTCCTCTGTCTCGCAGTAACGTCGTGACATCAGAGACCAGTTCAATCGAGTTCAGCGAGATCTCTGAAATATTGAACCCCAAGGAAAAGATATTGAAGATGGATACGATCTTGAAGCTGTACTTGAACAAGGAAAGCATTCAAAGAAACAAAAACGCACCTCTTGATGAGGAAATAATTGACGATTTGATCACAAATCATCAACATACCTTGCAGAAGACTGCCGAGTTGGTGATTACTGTAGTAACAAATAAAGCTAGGGTATTCTTCATTGATGGGAACCTCGACGTTATGTTGATTGATCTCAAGGCCAATCAAGGCGCAGACTATCTGATGTATGACTATGAGTTTGAGAGCATTGCTGTTGATGACGCAGATGAGAACATAGAAAGTGGTAAAGATGTATTTGGATATTTAGTACTCGAATTAGTCAAGGAGGGAGGTGACTTGATTTTCTTGAAGAGAATCAGTCAGCTTGACAAGCTATCATTGAGAAACTCAGTCAAGGTGATTGGAAAAAAAGGAGACGAAATTAAGTTAGGAAAGAATTACGGTTGGATAGACTGCTTATTAATGGCCAAAGAATTGGTTGCAAGAGAATCAAAAGAGACCAAACAAGGCAAACAAGGCAAAGAAAGCAAAGACGGTAAAGATGTCAAGCAGGGAAAAGCAAGTGCTCAGCAGTCTAACCCTCCAAAACAAAAGCCTCCGAGAGCCAAAAATTCCACCAAGAAAGTGAAACGTGTCACTTCCACAGACGGACTGATTTCCAATGCCCCCAATGCCCCCAAAACAGCTAATACAGTGAATCACTTCGCATATGCTGCAGCTGCAGCTGCTCACAAATAGGTTCAAGGACCAAGAGCTTACAAAAGATATATACTTTACGAATTTGAACTATTGTGAACTCGCCACGTGTATTTGCCATCGAAGTGGCTTTTCTGTCCTATTTACAAGTCACTTTAATTGCAATCCTATCCTCAAGTGTTATGATACTCATTTCTTGTAAGCTAGTTCGAAATCCCCTAGCCAGTTTTTATAATAGCATTTGTCGCTGAGGACTTCAATCGTCTGCTCCCGTAATATTCCTTCAACCTGTTCTTCGTTTCTCACCCAGTTTTCGATTGTGTCAGCCTGTGAGAACTGGGCTGCCAATTTGTCTTCTTCGTTTTTGATGGCATAGGGGTCAAGTCTGAGATCAAGCTCTTTTGGATCACTTGACAGTTCGGGTACCGGATTGTTATTCTGGTTGCTGTTGGCCCTCAATTTTGCTCCAAAGTCAGAGCAGTACCTGATCAACGACTCCCTATATGACCATTGTGGCACGATCGTCTCCTGGAAATACTTATTGCAGGCATCTTTTGTCTTTATTTCGTTCAAGTGCTGCCTAATGCTATCGTCGGTAGCGTACCTGGAAAGCCTCAAGAACGCTCTGATTCTCGAAGAAGAGTAGCAGTTTTCAGGTGATTGTAGGCTTTTTGGGTCTATGGAATTTAATTGTTCCATATCTACTATTCTGACATCAATTACCGTTGCCGTTTCACTGTAGTATTGCGTAGCTACTAGCAAATTCTATTTTCGAGATTCAAATATTTGATGGCGACTTGAATATTCATTTACAACGGAGACTAACGTAATTACTTTATTATGTTTTCTTTGGATTCGCCCACAACCGATTGGGCTGTAAGCTATGCCTTTGCACTAGCCACAGAGAGTCACTTGGTCGAATATGTGTCGAATCTCAACAATAAGGCTATGGATACCAGCGAAGACGAGGCAGTCAGATTGCCTTATCTTGATAGAGCAGCTAGAATTCAACAATTGATTAACTTTGTGTTCCCAAAGATCAAGGGACATTTCAAGAATAAGAGCTTAGAGGGCCATGAATCCATCACGGACTCTTTGATACTCATAATCAAAAACGTGTTTCTAGGTCCAGATATTAGTTCTTTTAGTGAACCGATCAAGCTAACGACAGACGAACTCATAAAACGTATGGATACAGGGGAGAAAAAAGCTCTTTCAAGTCTTTCATATGTGAATATTGATGGCACGCAGGAAACCTATTTGGCACTAAAAATGTCTGTACTTTTGAAAGACGTTCTCTCAATTCACAAAAGAACGCTTTTTGATGGCACAAGTGACGACTTTGATGTTATGACTCTTTACGCCGGAAACTACCTCAGCAAAATCATTTCAAATTACCATATAGAGCTTGAGTTCAGCGATTTATTAATACAAAAGACACAAGCCATTGCTTTGGAGTTTCAAAGTGGTACCGACAAAAATGTTTCTATCGATTACCTCTATGAGCTTTTCAAAAAGCATATTGTTTCACACATAAGGCTACTGACTTTGAATCCAAATGGGAAGAGTAACTCTGCTTTGGTACACAAACTCAGAGAACAAGGAAACAACCTCATGACTAGCCAGAGCTATGCGCAAGCAATCAAAACGTATACAAGTGCATTGAATTTGGCCCTACTTGAAGCCTCTGATCATGCTCCCCAACTTTTCACCAATCGGGCAATCGCATTCATTGGTTTGAATTGTTTCCCTGAAGCTATCACAGACTTGAATCAAGCTATTAATTTCGATGTTACATTCACGGCGGCTTGGACTCAATTGGGATATTGCCACCTTTATATGGGCACAAGCCTAGTAGCCCTTAAATGCTATTTGATTGCGTTGAAAAGTACAATTGGGCAAATTCTCCCTGTCGGCTCATTCAAAGATAACAATGAACGCTTAAGCTATCAAAAAATGAAAATTAATAGCGTTTCACCTCAACTTGTACAAAGATTGACGCAAGCGGTCATGCTAACAGAAAGAAGAGCAAATCAGCAACGTGAATCGTTGACTGAAATACAAAAAGTAGTCAATGAAGTACGTAGAATATTGGCCACGTTGAGATCAAATGCAAAGGATGACAATAAACAATATTTCACGTACTCCCGTAATGTTGTTGATAATTCGTTTAGGTCTATTGCAGAGAGAACCAACAGAGCAAGACCCAATATACTCAATCAAGATGTTACTCAAAATATGTTGGCAAACAATGGTGTGGAAACTGTAACTGTGGCCACAACTGCAAGGTCGTCACTTGATAGGAATGGCCGTGATCCTAATAGTGAAAATGATGGAAATGATAATGATGACAGACGCACTGATGTTACAACAAGAGCGACTGGCGCAGATGGAGTTAGGGGGTTTCTCAATGACTTCGGGGATTTATTTGAAAGTAGAATTGAAATACAAGGGGGGACGCTATTTCCTCCCGATGTGAGAAGAGAGGACCCACATCGAGATTCAGATACTAGAGAAAATCCCACCTCGGGCGAGCAAAGAAATAACAGCAATCCGGTAGGTGAGGTTCTTCGTGGTATATTTCCCAACGTCAGCAATATATTTTCTCAAGCTATAAGAGGATCTGACTCTGCTTCTGCAGATTCTCATGAAAGAAGAGATAGTTCTCAGGAAGGTGCTTCGCAAGAAAGAACTTCGGGATCAAACCAGGCTAACAATAGAGGAGACGGAGACGTGGATATGCCCGAGGTTATTGAAGATTTAGATTAGAAATTTTTTTATGGCCAATAAAAAATTGTAATTTAATAACAAGCTACCTAACTACAAATAATAACATATCCGAATTATAATATTAGTGTAAATGAATATGAAGTATACTGAATTCTTTAGAGTTCAGGTAGCGGTATGAATAATCGAAGAAATAAAAAGATAAAAAGAATGCAAGTTTGGAATATCTATTTAATCTAATTTTTATCTTTCTTTTTATCTTTTTTGTCCTTCTTGACTTTCTTTTCTTTCTTTTCTTTCTTAGACTTCTTGGAGGAGGAATCTTCTTGATTTTCTTCTTCTTCTTCTTCTTCTTCTCTCTTTCTCTTTTTATCCTTTTTGTCCTTTTTATCCTTCTTCTCTTTCTTATCCTTCTTTTCTTTCTTTTCCTTCTTCTCCTTCTTTTCTTTCTTTTCTTTCTTCTCCTTTTTCTCTTTCTTCTCATCTTCATCCTCAGATTCATCATCAGAGTCTATGGTAGCGTCAATTGCATCAGCATCATCATTATACGAGGGAGCAGCAGCAATGTCGACCTTGGGCTGTTCTCTAACAACCTTCGCAGTCGTTCTCAAATCACGACCTTCTAAGGCAGACAATCTTGATTCAACTTTAGCTCTAACTTCTAAACCAAAATCTCCAGAGTCGTCACGTTCTTCAGCCAAAGAATCATATCTCAATGCTACAGCAGCTTTAGCGGCTAAAACTCTAGCAATCTTACCCTTGTTCTTACCGGAGGCCTGTCCAACTAATGACGCATGGTATAACAAGCCATACTTAGGAGTATCATGCTTAGTCTTTAAAGCTCTGAACAAAGCCTTCTCAGCACCCAATATTTGTATTGTAGAAGCAGGAGCTTTCGATAACGAAGTTAAAGAACCTGCATGAGCGATTAATCTAGCACCTACAAGCTCTCCAACAAGAGCTGTCAAATTGGGTGCAACTGCTTTCATTCTCGAGGACAAATAGTTGGATAATTGCTCTCTGTAAGCAGCAAAATCAACAATCTGCTCAGCCAATGCCTTGATGTTGGCCAAATCAACTTCGGTGATTTCGGTACCCATTGAAACTTCTGCAGCGGACTTGACCTGGTCTTCAATTTCCTCAGGTAATACCTCTGAAAGATCAGAATCGGCGGCATTTGATCTGATACCCATGGTCAAAATAATTCTAGCGTATGCAACAGAATCCGTAACAATCTTTGCCAACTCTGGGAAGTGCCAGCCATACCACTCTTTACAACGCATGGCGTAAGTGTTCAATTCCTTATCCAAATCATCCAATAAAGCAATAGCTTGAACAATCATGGTATCAACCTTGTCAGCGGAGAACTTTAACTTATGACGACCAATAGAGTGAGCTAAACCTAAGGTCATTTGATTGAGTGCCTTATCATCTAAACCTGGTATTAATTCAGGTAAAAACTCTTTGATGGCCCTGTGCAAATCTAACGAAGCAGCATCTGAGATAACCGAAAAATTTAACCCCAATTTGTTGATAGCATTACCTAACTTAGTTTCGGAAACAATCAAAGTGGTCTTCTTGTCTGACTTAGAGCCCTCAAGTAATTTCTTCAAGCTTTCAGAAACACGGCCCTCGATGATAGCGTTAGTCTCTTCCAAAGCGTTAGCTGCTGACAGGAACTTTTCAAAACGATGAACTTTGAATTGCTCAGCTACCTTTTGAGCTGTGTTCAAGTCCTCTATCAAAGTTGAAGATTTGTATATCTTCTTGTCTGTTGCCTTCAATAATGCATACCCTGCAGCGGTTTCTGATAAAATATATGCCATCCTATAAGTCTGCTCTTTTATACTTTGAGTTCGACGACTTTCTTATTTATTGAACAAAATCAAATCAATTTGCAGCGGAATTCAATGAAAAATCAATGATGTTAACCTACTGATGGCTTTAAGAAACTTTAGAGTTCGAAAAGTACTTTGAGAATGTTTTCAAAATAAGCTCAGAGTCTATTAAAATGTATCTAACAAAAATTTCAGGCGATGAGATTTAAAAATTTTCTTATGGTAAGTAAAAGCAGCAAGTGTTACAACACAAAACCAAAATCATCACGTGATAAGCCTCATGATTTTAGATCAATGTCTCAAGAATTAGTATCAAAAGAATAGTGACGTGAATTCGCTAACGCGTTCTAGTCTTTCCGCAACGTTCATCATTAACCAGTTTCTTGTAGTGTTACCCCTCACCTCCCTCTGAAAAGACTGAGAAGTTCCACATACTATACGAGATCATGGGGACCAGCTCTATTGACTCTTCACAAAGTCATCCTTTAAAAAAGAAGAGGACAAGAGCGCCTGGTACGGAGGACAAGCATCAAGAAAGAGGGAAACCTGAAGATGGCTACGACGAGCAAAAAAAGAGGGATGCTCGGCATAAGAAGACGAAGTATTTTTTTAACCCTATCAATAAACTAGCATCAAAAGATACGCACAGAATTGCGCCCACTACGGAGAATAACGATATGAGCAGCGGCGGCATCGATCCTGAAAATCTGAAACAAAATTCTGATGAGAGCTACGAGAAGCTCATTCGGGAGCTACAGAGCTCTGATGACAGTTTTGACGGGGTAAAGTGGAGAGTGAGTCCCAAAAGATTAGTAATGAGAGGAAGGCTTCCATCTTCACCGTTGAGAGATTCTTATCAATTGAATTCGGGCAGCGAATCAAAATCGAACAAGGGCTCTTTGACTGTCTTAAATGAACAAGCTAACTCTGTATTGTCCAAGTATGGTTCCGGATTTGAAAACATCATGTCTCAGACCCCACGAATCAGTAGAGCTCGATCTGACATATCCTCCACAGAGAGTATTCATAAACAGCAAAATATGGTTATAATTGAGCCCAAATCACCATCTTTGGTTAGGGCAAAATCAAGTGGCTTTGTAAATAGGGGTAATATATCTAAGAGTTTGGGTGCTTCTGAACAACGTTTGAAGCTTCCAGCAAATACCTTGAAAAACTGGATAGATAAATTTGAAAGGACTGACAGTACATTGGGAAATACTGGTATAACTTTGCCACAAGAATTATCACGCAAAGAAAAACCGGAGGCGCTGTCCCATGAATGCAACGTCACAAAAGCATATGTTGAGAGTAATTCTAAAAGCCAGAGTCAGAGTCAAATTGCATTAGACGATGTACGTTTTAGTGATGATTTTAGCGATTCCTCTATTTCTATACTAAAAGATAGTGATATTCCACTGCAGAGCAAGGTTATCGCACCAGGTTCCGATGACGACGACGACGATGAAGCTGAGTTTTCAGATGATGATCAGCTTTTGGCTTCGATAATTCAACATGAGCTCCCAAATAACACCAGAAATTCAGGCAACCAAGTTTTTGAGGACAAAAAAGTGTTGGATGTTGCTGGTAAGAACATTTTGAATGATCTTCCCGAATTTGATGATTCATTTTCTGATGATGATTTAAGCTCTATAGAAATATCCATGCATCCCAAAAAAACCACGAAACTTCAATCTCATTACTCCGACAAACTTAAACAGCTTCCATTGACTGAACCAATCGAAAATGACGCAAGTTTATCATTTGTTAGGAAAGAACTCCGCAGGTATCAAATCAGTGGAGTTACAAAGAGTTCATTTATGTCCAAGGGTAAGCGAAGGTCACAATTGTTAATGAGTGTTATCAACAACAAGAAAGAAGAAAGTAAAATAATAGTCAGAGGGGAATATGCCTTACTCAAGTATAGGCCGGGTGACGTAGTTCACATTATAGTAACGGATCCAACAAATGAAAAGCTTATTGATGACAGTAAAAATCTACTAATATGGAACCCGGATATCCTCGTGTCAGCCACAACAGTATCACAACAGTTGTCTTGTGCTAGGAAGACAGTTTTAACAAACCGTTTTCAATTTCCATCTGGCTCGTCTCTTCCATTGTTAATAGGGGTTATTATACATAGTATTTTTCAGTCATGTTTTATTGCCAATGATTGGAGCAGAAAATTTATGAGTGATGTCATGAATATTGAAGTTGAAAGAAGTATGTTAGACATATTTAGTTTGGAGCTTGATAAGGATGAAGTTAAAGCAGAAATTCAAGAACAGTTCCCATATTTGGAAACTTGGTTTAATTTATATTATAAGAAACCGTTTTCCTCTCTCAATTCCATACCTACTAATGTTTATCAAAAGAATGTCAAACTTTCTGTGGTTGAGGCATTAGATGTGGAAGAAAATATTTGGTCGCCAATGTTTGGAATAAAAGGTATGGTTGACGTAACGCTCGAGGCAGACATCCTATCCGTGAACAAAGAAAAAGTAAAGCATTTGTTGCCAATGGAGATCAAAACAGGAAAAGAGCATATCAGTCATCAAGCTCAATCGTCGTTATACTCCTTATTGTTCAAAGATCGATACAACATGGATATAAATTCATTTTTGTTGGTCTACACTAGAGAAAGAATTACCAAGCAATATGACATCAGTCCGTCTGACTTGAGATCCCTAGTAAATCTTCGTAACAGGATTACAGACTATTTGCGAGAAAATTCAAGAGAGCTACCGGAGTTGATTAAACAATCTCAATGTGACAGGTGCGAAATTCAAGAACCCTGTATGGTTATTAACAAAATTGTTGAAAATGGAACGCCAGAGACAAGTGGGATCAATATTGATGTCTATAAGGAAATAACCAATCATTTGAATGAGAGAAAAGACTATGCCGATTTTTATAACTATTGGGATGAGTTAATAACCCGAGAAGAAAGTATAATTCTGGTAGTTAAAAGAGATCTCTGGAAATTAACAGCTCACGAAAGGGAGATTGAGACTGGAAAAGCAGTTGGAAACTTGAAGTTAGTTGGCTCCGATGATACCAGTGATTCACAATCAGAGTTTTTGTATACTTTTAAGAGATGTAAATCGAGTTCAAATTTACTGCTTTCCCAATTGTCAAAAAATGACAAGGTTATCATTAGTGATGAATATGGCCATTTAGCGTTAGCCCAGGGATACATGGTGATGATTTCCTCAGACACTTTGAAGGTGTCGACAAGAAGAAGAATCATAAGCTGTGAGACAAAGCTAGGGGCAATTAACACGGGCACCCAATACCAAAGTGCTCTTCATAGGTCCCGTACCGTGTTTGACGCCAATCACACTTTTCGAATCGATAAAGATGACATGTTTCATGGACTTGGACTTGCCAGATTCAATTTGTTAAACTTGTTCCTACCTGATGGTGACATTAGGAGGAGAATGTGTGTTGTCGAATTGAAGAAGCCAGAATTCTCTACATTGTCTATTGAAGAGAAGCTAATTGATGACAGTTTCAATCCTGATCAAATAAGAGCATTCAAAAAGGTATTAGCAACCGAAGACTATCTGTTGATTTTGGGTATGCCTGGAACTGGTAAGACTACTGTTATTGCTGAGTTGATAAGATATATCGTAAAAAGTGGAAAGACCATATTTTTGGCATCATATACTCACTCTGCAGTGGACAATATATTACTAAAAGTCAAAGATTTCGGAATTGATATTCTAAGGATAGGAGTCCCATCGAGGGTGCATAAAGACTTGAGAAAATTCGTTCCCAGTTATGATGAAGACAATCAAATCAAAACGTATGCAGACTACTGTAAAACATATCTTGATCCACCAGTGGTGGCTGCAACATGTCTTGGAATCAATAGTATGGCTCTTAATTTAAGACCTAAATTTGATTACTGCATTATTGATGAGGCCTCTCAAGTCTCAATGCCGGTTAGTCTCGGTCCCTTGAGATTTTGTAAGAAATTTGTTTTGGTTGGTGATCATCATCAGCTACCTCCTTTAGTCCAGCATCAAAACCCAGAAGTAAGAAAAGGGCTTTCACAATCTTTGTTCAAATTGTTAGCTGATGCCCACCCGGAGAGTGTCGTCCAATTGACTTATCAATATAGAATGTGTCGAGAAATAATGCACTTATCCAATGTGTTGATATACAATGGGCGTTTGAAATGTGGATCTCGTAATGTTGCTTGTAAATCGTTACATATACCACATTGTGAGAACATAGCAAGACATGTTACTAAAGCGTATGTCATGTCGAAGAATACTCATTGGTTAGATTGGGTAGTACAAAAGGAAAACAAAGTGATATTCTTAGATCACGATGCTGTACCAGGGGTGGAGAGGAAATTTGGAGAAAAAATTGAGAACGCCACTGAAGTAGAGCTCACGAGGATCATCGTTGAGGCTTTACTTGATTGTGGTGTAGCAGGGCATGACATTGGGGTGATGTCTCTATATAGATCTCAGTTAAGGCTATTGAATAGGGCACTATCTAGTCATCAGGACATTGAAATTTTGACAGCTGACCAGTACCAGGGAAGGGATAAAGAATGTATCATAATTTCTCTAGTTAGATCTAACTCGGATAATCATGTTGGTGATTTGATCAAAGAATGGAGAAGAGTCAATGTTGCCATAACTAGGTCAAAATCCAAGCTTATAATTTTGGGCTCTAACTCGACTCTCGCAAATGCTGATACTATAGGAGAGTTTATGAAAGTGTTGAGTGATAAAGAATGGATATACGAGTTACCACCTGGGGCTGATGAAGTATATCATTATCCTTCGCTCCCACGAACACTTTCTCAAAAGAGAGCTTCTCAGTCAATCAGTGAAAAGGTCTCTAATAAAAATCCAATATTGAAGGATATTATAAATGAAAATAAGATATGATTAGAAGACGTTAATAGCATACAATTAATTACTGCATTTATAGAACTATGGGCATTTTTATATACAAACGATATCATATTGCAAAGAAGTGAAATTCGAAATTGCCCCTTCTGAAATTGAACTGTCCTCTGTTCCATCCATTTGGTTGTTGGTCGTTGCGTACCTCCTCTTGATTGTCTCTTCCATTGTTCCTCATTCTTCTCACCTGCCTATACACGTTTTGGATAAAGAAAAAGACAAAAAAGAAAAGCGTCATGAATATTACGAGATAGTCACCAAAATCATAATCTTCATCATGCACATATCTTCCTTCATGATGAGCTTGAGCTCTCTCGTTTGCATTGTTGTTGCCATTTGTCTCCTTAAGTTGTTCGTCTTTCAAAATATTGTTCACAGTGCTCCACCAACTTGAACTTTCACTTGATGATGATTGGTAATTGTTTTTTCGACTGAACATATATTTCAACCTGAGACGAAGTAGAGCCCAATGAATGGATATAGTTAATGCTGTGTTTTTTTTGAATTCTTTTGATTCTCTCAAGCGAAGGCTTTCATCATAATATCTTTTCGCCATAAAGTAATCAGGTAAGTTATTCAGGGGAACTAACCCATACTCGTACATATGGCCTAAATTATATCTTGCATGCGCTGATTGTTGTGTCTCCGCTTTCTTGTAATAAATAAAAGCGTTCGTGTAATCCGTAGTAATGTTAGCCAGTTCCACTCCATTGAAATAAATGTCACCTAATAGTATTTTTGCATCAACATCATTTTGCGCACGCTCAAGAAACTTGATTGCAGTCTGCACGCGAGCAGAAGTAAAAGTTTTGGAACCTCCTTTTCGATACAATGGCTCTAGTTGGTAAAGGAGGTGTGCTGATGTTACTTGCGCATTCTCTAAGCCTTGTTCAGCGGCGATCAGGTACCCAAGCAATGCATTTTTGAAGTTTCCGAACCTAAACTCATCAAAGGCGTACTTCAAATGAGGAAAGAAGAACCTTTCGAGTTTTTCAACAAACTTTCTATAGTATACAGCAGCTGACACTGGTTTTGAGGCTGATAGATGTCCTAGCCCCATTTGTAAAAAATCTCCATAATAGTACAAGGCAAGTTGATTGCCTTCATAAACCGCCTCCTCGACATTTCGGAATATTTCTTTCATCGATGGGCTAGAAAGAATGTCATTTGAGCATTCATTCAACATTAATTTGACAAGATTCATTTTTGCCTCATGAGATAAAGTGTCATCAAAGGCATTTTTAAAATAGCTAACTGAAAGTTCTCTATCATCTTTATTCCCACTTTCTTGCATGAGAAGACCTAAATCATTAAATGCTTCTGAAATTTTCCAGACCTTGAGAGAAAGTTGAAGCCAGTACTTTGCAAGCTTGGTATCTTTTTTGGTACCCAATCCCTTTAAGTACATGTGACCCAACAAGGCTTGACACCGGCTCAAAAATATTCTATCAAGATCATTCACTCCTTTGAAATCCTTGTATCCATACATGATGTCTCCCAATTCCACACACTGATTTGCAATTTCAAATGCTTTGGTTTGATTCCTTGGGGTGAAATAGTCACCATCATAGTACTCCAATGCTTTAAAGTAGTATTCAACATAATCGTGATCCTCAATATCTAGAACATATTCGTTCAATGTCGACCTGGACGAACTATATCCCTTCATGCTAGAGAAAACAGTATTGATACTTTCGCTGATTTTAGGTCCATATAATCCTCCGTTGAAATCAGGTAGTTTTATGTTGTAAAGTAAGTGGTCTTCCCAGGTATCGTTAGAGTTTTCTTTATCTATGAGGCTCATCCCTATAGTTGCCGCTCTGGAGTAATAAAACAACGCCAAGTCTGTATTGGTCACCATTCCAATGCCTCTCAAATTTCTATATGCTAATGCCAAGATTGCATTGATATTGCCATTCTCCATCGCTAATTGATAGTATAAATTGGCTCTCATTTGATCCTCATCTAATTCTCCAAAGAGTCCTGTTGAGTAAATAAATCCAAGCATAAAGTAAGCATGGCCGTGACCCTTAATTTCGACCGCTCGACGGTAGTACTCAACAGATCGCAGATAGTTTGTCGCAACTGAAAAATTACCAAACATGTAAATGTCTGCTAATGCAACCAATGCATCTACGCTGTTCTCCATTGCGGCCTCTTCCAAAAGGGGGATGACCTTTTCCGTGGCCAATTTACTACTGGGTACAATCTTCTGCCTCAGTGAACGCTCGTAGTCTTGAGTCTCCACATTATATTGCGGAACATTCAAGTTATTATCTATATTTGAGTTATCGTACACAGGTTTGACTCCAACGTACTTATCTGGGATCTGCTTTAAAATTTCCGTGGCTTCTTTGTATTTGTAATGAGGCTCTGCCTGTACGATTAAGGTATACATGCTTACTATCAACCATATCACCCATAGCGTCACCGGAGGCTGAAAAAGCACCGCACGTAAATTCATGACGGCTAAGTGTATCAGCTGACCCTTTGACAATCTTATGTTGTTATACACGGATGAGACAACAATTATTCAACCTGGAATATATTCAATTTCAATGCGTTCAGTTATGCTGTTTGCGGTTAGGTATCTAGCTTACGTATAATCAGATGTTCGTAGTTCTTGTTAACCTGTAAATGTAGAGAGCGCGTAACATGCATTTTAAAGCAGGGCTTATTCGATCGGGGATATGATACGTACCTCGAAGTTGAATAACTACATATAAATAACGAGAATCTGTGAAAGCAGCTTTCAACCGACTCAGTATACACAGAAAGTGATTTGATGCCAAAATCGGTTGTACTGGGTTAGAATAACGTATTTTCTACGATTAATTGGGGTTTAAGAGCAACATAAGAAAAGCGCCAGATCATGTTTGGGTTTCGACTTCTAAAAAACGGGTCAGAACCCGATAGTGAGGCAATTTTCAGGTCTGAAACAATGACCTTGGTACAGTTCTATGTGACTACGGAACTAGCCCGAGACGTGGTATCATCGTTAGGAAAATTGGGGAACGTCCACTTTCGGGACTTGAACTCCAAGCTTTCCGCGTTCCAAAGAACCTATGTATCAGAACTCAGAGAAAACAGCTTATTGGAAAGCAACTTGGCCCAAATCGGAGCAATGTTACAGAAGTATGATACTATTAAGGCGGATATTGCGCTGAACTTACTGGCGGATTTCAATCCTCTTCCGACATCATCAGAAATGGACGATATAAAAACCAAAATTAGAGCCTTTCACGAGAGGCTAGAACACTTGGACGACTCATTCAATTCGTTGCAGAGTAATAGATACAGACTCATTGAGAATAGACTTGTGCTTGACGCACACAACAATTTTCACAGATCCAGTCTTTTGGGATATGATGATTCCACTGTAAGTACACCTGATGAAGACGAAGATGATTTTGCAGCATTACTCAATAATAGAAACAACAGTCTAGAGCTTGGTCCAGAGATGACAGATTTTACGGATTCTGGCTTCAATGCCATCTGTGGAACGATCATATTGGAAAAAATGCCAGTATTGCGAAAGATCTTGTGGAGAACTCTTAGAGGAAACCTTTATTTCCACGATATTCCAATTGAACTTGAGCCTGAGAGAGACATTACAGAAGAAAATTCACGGCTAGGTGGAAAAAGTATATTCATCATCTATGTTCATGGTGAAACTTTGAAGTTACGGGTAAGGAGAATAATCCTGTCATTAGATGGAACTATCTTTGACAATGTCGATGGAAATTCAGCATTAAGGGAAGAAACAAGGAACGAAATAAACCAGAAAATAGAGGACTTGGATAAAGTTGTGGTTAATACGAAGAATCAGCTCATCGCCGATCTCCTTGTCTTTCAAGAGTCATATGCAGATTTGATATATGTTATCCAACGAGAAAGATCTATTTATGAAACTTTGAACAAGTTTGACGAAGACAGTACAAGAAGATGCCTTGTGGGTGAAGGTTGGATTCCCAAGAATCAACTTGGTCTAATACGCCGCACCTTAAAAACCCTCGTAAAAGAAAAATCCCGAGCTTCAGCACCTGATGCCCCAGGTTCTCAGGAGTCGATAACGTTGAATGATACTCAAGATGATTCCACCCCTATAATAGAGTCTGCACCATTATCAACAAACCCGTTCAACTCCAATTTCAGCATCGATGATCCAGAAGACTCGGACGACGAAAACAGTAATTATGACTCCTTGATTGCTGTGGTTAATGAACTTTCAACTAATCGTACTCCTCCAACGTATCATAAGGTCAATAAATTCACTTCGGCTTATCAGCTGATTATTGACGCTTATGGAATTGCAACCTACCAAGAAGTTAATCCTGGTTTGGCTACAGTAATCACTTTCCCCTTTATGTTTGCTATCATGTTCGGTGACGTAGGCCATGGATTCATTGTTTTCCTTATCAGTTTGTATCTTATTAAAAATGAGGTCACATTTGGTTCTCAAAGGAACAAAGACGAAATTTTTGAGATGGCATTCAGTGGAAGATACATTCTTTTGCTTATGGGTATATTTTCCATGTATACTGGTATGATGTACAACGATCTCTTCTCCAAATCAATGACGCTTTTTAGCTCAGGGTGGGAGTGGGAATTTCCAAAAAATTATGATTCAAAGACAGGTGGATCCCTTACGGCTAAGAAAGTCCCTGGTCATACGTACCTTTTCGGTTTAGATTGGGCATGGCATGGCGCAGAGAATAATTTACTTTTCACTAACTCTTATAAAATGAAATTATCGATATTGATGGGTTTCGCTCATATGAATTATTCTTTGTTTTTCAGTCTAGTTAACTACAGGTATTTCAAATCAAAAGTTGATATTATTGGAAATTTCATTCCAGGTTTTTTGTTTATGCAAAGTATTTTTGGCTACTTATGTCTTACGATTCTTTACAAATGGTCGGTTGATTGGTTCGGAATCAACAAACAACCCCCTGGTTTACTAAATATGTTGATCAATATGTTCCTTTCACCGGGTAAAATCGAAGAGCAGCTTTACCCTGGTCAGAAATTCGTCCAGATAGTTCTTGTTTTAATTGCCTTGGTCTGTGTTCCGTGGCTTTTATTGTACAAACCTATGACTTTAAAAAAACAAAACGATAGGGCTGTCCAACTAGGTTACAGTGATATACATTCGCAAATGAACCATGATATCGAGCTTCATGAGGAAGAAGAGGCTATTGAATTGGAGAATGGTTTGAATTATGATCCACCTGATGATGTGGATATGTTGGATGACACTTTCAGATTTCCTAACGATATCGAACCATTGTTCCATAATTCAGGACTGCATGGAGATGGTCATAATGATTTCAACTTTGGAGATATCGTTATTCATCAAGTCATCCATACGATTGAATTCTGTCTTAATTGTGTCAGTCACACGGCTTCATACTTGCGTCTATGGGCCCTATCTTTGGCCCATGCACAATTATCCACAGTTTTGTGGTCTATGACTATTCAAAATGCATTTTATGTAACGGGGAAGGCCGGTGTCTTCATGACTGTCGTATTATTCGGGCTCTGGTTCATCTTAACGGTGTGTATTTTGGTATTGATGGAGGGGACATCTGCAATGTTGCACTCTTTAAGGTTACATTGGGTTGAGGCAATGTCCAAATTTTTTGAAGGAGAAGGTTATGCTTATGAGCCCTTCGCGTTCAACTCGATAGATATATGATTACTTCTTAACTGTTTTCTACAAACAGCTCCAGGTGACACCAAAAGCTTTAGTTTTGTACTGTTAAATATATATATATATATGGATTGTTTAGATATAGGTCTCTGAGCTGATGCAGCTCTCTTGATAGACATACAAATTGGGACCTGAAAAAATTCAACGCCTTGAATACAAAACATGCATATTGATATGGCTAGGAATACTATTTTATTACATCTATTTCAACATTATGGTCTCGACTGGGATGTATATTAAAATCCATTCTCAATTAAGTTGTGTGTGCAGGAAGATTCGCAAATATGACTAAATTGAAAGTAAATATATTGAGAGACTTGTTGCCACTAGTTGGGAAACGAATGACGAGACGGAGAGATGGATCGTCGAACATTGTTATTTTTGATAATAATGTTTTTGTTTCTTTCTCTTCCGAGTGGTAATGACCTGCCCCACTCGGATAAAGAGAAGGAAACATTAGACAACTTTCGAGCAGAAATTGCAAGATCAACTGAAGAATTCAAAAACGGACATTTTTACACTGGTTATGGTAATATCACGGGATTCCAACTTTCATACGAGGATAATTTAAACAACAAAAAGGTTTCAGACTGGCCCATTCATAAGTTCACCCGTGAACATCCATGGAAGGAGGATCAGAAATACTCCATTCTCCCTAATGTTGTGAGCGACAAAATAAGACTGTTCTGGGGAACAGAAAAGGTAGAGGCAGATTCTGATAGGGCATATTTACTCAACATATCAGGACGAGCGTATGGGCAGTTTGAAAAGATGAAGCTTGATAAACCCTTGAAAACTTTCGAAATGAAAATTCCTGACTATTATTCAGATTATCGTGATTACATCGATGATGAATCCAACTCTGACTTTGAGAGCGAACCGCCCTCACTTAATGTTCCAGATAGTACTCCGGGAAATATCACTTACAATAGTGGCAAGATTTCATTGTCTGTTGATAATAGTGCATACAACTTCATGGATCCTGATTTAGGGAACTCCCCATCATTTGGACGTCACAAAATCGACAATGCGGTGACTGTAAACTTGAAAATCAACCTCAATGATATTGAAGAAATTGAAGATGCCCAGCTTCAAATCAGCGGAATTTACTTTCAAGATACTGGATCGATATTTGCCTCATCTAGATCTGCCAAGTTTTTGGGGGTATATACAAAGCCAAACATGGTTTTTACCGAGGAAAATTATAACATATCTAAAGTATTGTATGAGGAATATATCGAGGCTGCTCAGGAGTCACACTACGACCTTGATTTAATGAATTATTTCCTCTCTCAAAGTCAACAATGTGAATATGTTTCCTATTTTCAACTTGAGAAGACTAAATACAGCAAAGACGTTTTGAGACAGATAGACGAAGAACTAATGCACCCTACTGGAATACCGATTCCTGATGAGTTGCCCGAGTTAGAGATCAAAGACTATCTCTTGTATTCCCCGGATTGTGGGGTCGTGATAACCTCTAGGCCAGGGACGAAATTTTCCGGCTTGAAAAAGCAAGTATTCAATCAGAAATTGAAGAAAAACTTGTCTGTTTTGTTAGTCCTCGTGGCTGCTCAGTTGGTAGTTCTATTTAGGCAGATCAAATTAGCAAGAACCCCTGGACAATTATCTGCAATTTCAAGTACTACGTTATTCATAATTGGTTTCCAGGATGCGTTGCTAGTGCTTCTTTTCTTTTTGATGTCCACGATGGTGGAAGATTTGTATCTAATATTGACTTGTATAGCGGTGATTTCCTTCATTATGAGTGGAATCTTTGAGGTAAGGTTCATGATCAGCGTTTTGACAAATCAGGCAAACGAAAGAGATACTACATGGTGGGAAATTTTAAGGGGTGGTGCTGCAATTTCCACGAATTCTGGTGGTCGTGATGAAGATACGAACGGTAATGATGAGACGAACGGTAATGATGAGCCCAACGGTAATGATGAAACGAACACTGACCGCAACAATTTCGAAAATGGCACAGCAACTACCCAAGCAACTACATTACCAGGTAATGACGAGGCAAGATTTTCAAACAACATTTTCGCAACTGGTTTTCCCATCACCATAGTTGCAACCTTCATGATCTTCAATTCTTTGATGTGGAGGGTACTCTACAGAAGAATTTTTGAGTATGTAGGTCTCATACTCATAAATTCATATTGGATTCCCCAGTTTTTGAGGAACACTTTGAAGAATCGAAGACGGGGACTTACGTGGGAATTTATACTCTCCACCAGTGTCATACGATTTCTACCAGTTCTTTATTTGTGTACTGTTGAATCCAACCCTTTGAGACACCACAAGGACCCAGCTCTTGCCATGTTACTTCTATTTTGGCAATTGTTGCAAATATTTTTCTTGGCTTTGCAGTCTTTCTTGGGACCAAGATTTTGGATCAATGAAAAGTTGTTACCAAAGGCGTATGACTATCAGCCGTTGCTCAACATCAGTGACTTGGAGAATGGATTCGGTTCCGACATACTATCCAACAGCACTATAGACCAGGATCTGAACAAGGTCATTGGTGTCAACGTCGACTGTGCAATCTGTATGAACAAGGTGAACGTGCCAGTTGCGGTAAACGACAGCACCAAGAGAAAAGTTCGCCTGGGCAATTACATGATTACTCCCTGTCACCACATTTTCCACAACGAATGTTTACAAGATTGGATGAAATACAAACTTCAATGTCCAGTTTGCAGGAACAGCCTACCTCCAGTTTAGTGAAAAACAACAAATACTTTTCCCTCATCTTTCCTCATCTTTTCTCGTGACCTTGGTCGACTATATACCTACATTCTTCCGAACTACTCACGAAGCTACCATCTGTAATTATATTATACAGTCAGAAGTAATTGTAAAATTGACTAAAATTAATCATATACTTTGAAAGAGATTACTATTTTCTGTAATAAACGTATCTAGATTTGTATGTAGCAGACTAAGACAACACTATCAGCTGAGGCCTATCATTTCAATTTATTTTTTAGGGATTATAAATATTGGTATTATTATGTTAATGTAGATAGCTGCCCGGCAACTATGCTGAGTTTTAGTATTACCTTTTATTTCATTTCCAAATTATTCCTGCTAGGCAAGCTTGACAGAGCAATTATACTAAGTTAACTGCAAGAACACCAATTAACAATGGCAAGAAACTGGAGATGTATGACTTGGAAGCGGCGTTTTCGGCTTGAGTTTGCACTTCAGGTGTGCTTGTAGCTGTTGACACCACAGAAGTCTCAAAGCCTGTCGTTGCGGTTTGGCCTGGGACGTTCTTATTCACGTCAACCCCTGCTGTAGCTGCTGTGGTAGCTGCTGTAGTAGTTTCGGCTGGACATTCACAAGAAGCATCACAATCTTCATCGTCGTCATCATCATCTTCGTCGTCACTGTCGTCTTCTTCATCTTCACAAGAGCAGCTGGCATCGCACTCCTCCGATTCAGAACCTGAGCCCGAACTCGAACCAGAGCTGGATCCAGCAGACAGTGAGGTATCGGTGGTGACACAGTTCTCGTCATCATCTTCTTCGTCATCACCTGATGATGAACCAGATCCAGAGCTTGATCCAGAGCTTGATCCAGAGCCCGAACTAGAGCCCGAACTAGAGCCCTCGTCTTCATCATCCTCCTCGTCTTCGTCACAGCTTGCTTCTGTTCCACCAGAGCTAGAGCCAGATTTTGAGGAGCCACCCGAAACTCCTGTTGGAATGACAGTGACATAGGTAGTTTGTTCGTTGGTAACAGTGGCAGTGTATGCACCTTGCGTTGTAGTACAATCCTCGTCGTCGTCCTCATCGTCATCATCACCTCCACCGTTGGTGGCAGTAGCTACTGTTGTTTTAGTGTAGACAGAGGTAGCACCGTTCTTGGCGGTAGTTGTAACTGTAACGCAATCTTCGTCATCATCAGTCTCGGTCTCTGCGGAGTCTGTTTGAGTCACTACATTGTCGGGCTTTGTGGTGATAACAGTTGTATGAGTGCTTCCATCAGTCTCGGTGTCACAATCATCGTCGTCTTCTGAGGCAGTAGTGGTTACATCTGGTATGTCTGTTGTAACGACATCGGTTGGCTCGCCTGCATCTGTAGTGTCGGTTTCACAATCGTCATCCTCATCCGAAGAACTTGTAGCAATTGCAGAACTGTTACCACTGGCAGAAACGGTGCTTCCGGCGGTAGCAGAAAAAGGTGCGGAGGTGATGCCATCATCGTCCGTGGTAGATACATCGGTAGGGTCCGAAGGATCCACGCTATCAGTTTCACAATCTTCGTCTTCGTCGGAGGTGGTAGCAGCGGAGCTCGTACCTTCATCCGCCGGGTCAGAAGTGATCAACGGATCAGAATCGGATGTAGTAGGCGCGTCAGCAGTAGTCGTTTCAGAGCCAGATGGATCTTCAGTCTCGCAGTCATCGTCCTCGGTAGCACTGTCCGATGAGGTTCCTTCAAGCTTGGCCAACAAACCGTGTTTCTTGGCTGCAACCGAGCTGGAGTTGGTAGCAGAAGCAGAAGAGGAAGACGATCCGTCAAGGAAGTCGAAGAGGCCCTTCTTGGATGAAGTCGATTTGGAACTGGCAGAGTCAGTGGCAGTGTCGGTGTCAGTGGCAAAGTCGGACTCAGAGCTGGATGGAGCAGCCGTGATCAAAGACTCGGCTGAGGAGGTGGCGTCATCAAGGATGTTTGCCAAACCATGTACCTTTTTACGTGCAACAGCAGATGTCGAGGAGCTAGCCGCCGAGCTGGATGCAGGACCAGAGCTCGATGCAGGCTCAGAACTCGATGCTAGATCTGAGCTCAGGGTGGAATCGTCCAAAAAGTCAAACAATCCCTCATTCTTCTTCTTGGTAGCTGTCTTGGTTGATGAGCTTTTTGTCGAGGAACTCGAGGACAGATCAATTGCCTCGGTAGAGCTCGAAAATGAGTCAGTAGTTGTTTCATCAGATGAGGTTTCATCTGCAAAGAACAATCCTTTCTTCTTTGATGTAGTTGCAGTAGAAGTGGAGCTAGTCAATGCCACAGATGAGCTGGATGAGCTGGATGAGGTTGTGCTGCTGGAGCTTGAGTTGGAGGCCGACGAGAAAAAGCTGTCCAAGCCTCCGTCGGTAGTAGCAGTCTCAGTCGTTGACGAGCTTGCGGAATCGTCAGCAGCAGCAGCAGCATCATCAGTATCGTCACTGTTGGTGGTGGTGGTGTCCGTGTTCTTGGAGCCTCCAAAGAGACCGCTCAAGAACGACCTTTTTTCGTTGCTAGGTATAACTTCATCAGAACGTTCCACCACTACGGTCGCCATCACTGAAGAGACCAACACAGTGGTATTGAGTACGGTTGTAATCTTCATCTTTCGATCCTATATATTTCAACCTTCCGTAACTCAAAATAACATCAGTCGTTGTCAAACTATCTATCAAGAGCAACTTCCACTGTACTTCTTACGGGGCCCGTGTTGAACATATATAAAATATAACTGCCTCTTAGGCCCTATGGCATGGGGAAGGCTGTATACCCTTTTCGGTAATAAATTTGCTTGCATTCAGCTCCAGGCAACTCATTTAGTTAAATTGCCAATGTTTTGGCTCAATAGTTTAGTGTAATCATCATTCAGTTTAGGGTAATTCGAAAACTTCCATACTATGTTTATGGCCCTCGACCTTTACTGTTAAAGGAAATTAAATGTAGCTGTCTCCAACTTTGCCTAATTAGGAAATTTTTTTTCTGTCGCATTTTGGACGACGAAAGAAATTTCGCAGTAATCTCCAATTTACCTAAGAGGAACTCAAAGCTAACAAGCCTAACGTCATAATAGGAAATAACACTGAGGAATTTGGAGTATACAGGGGATCCAGAACGGGTGTTTTTTGATTTTTGTAGAATGCTGACGGAAAATGCTGAGAATAGCAACAAACCGGACGCTCTAGGAAGGACTCTGGGCGTAAAAATACTGATGTCTGATGTCGTGGAGAAAAATACAATTACAGACGTGCAACAACAAGACATAGAGCCAACGGGGAACGACAGGAACCGTCTCGAAAACTAGAGTTTGGGAAACTAAAGAGAAGGGGCCCATTTTGGGACCAATACGAGCCATGCTGACCCACGAGGGTCAGAAGAACATCTTATACGGACTACTGGGCAATCAGAATCACTGTTAGCTGCCTATCTTTGGTTTTGAGTATGGTTTATCGTGGTACGAACTGGGCGGCCTTCGAGCGAATATTCTAAGCAACACCTAGCTATGACTTTTGTTTTGTCTCTGTTTGCTGGCTGCAATAGATGGCGCTGGAGCTTTCGAAATGCGGCAAGAGTGGAGAGAGCACACCTAAAGGCAGGCTTTAGTAGTACAATGCTCAGGCGAGCGTAAACAAAGGCTAATCTGACTAGTGTCAGAATCAGGCCCTGCTACGTGTCAGCTGATGGGCTGGGTGAGCTCCTCTCTCAATACGGTAATCCCCAGCTGTTATATGCAGTGTCTGTACGTCGCCGATTCCGTATTTGGAGTTTTCTGAGGGTACAGAACCTACAAAATTGACATACTAGGTAATGTAGAGGCTATTGTTCGAGCTGCCTCCAGTTTGGGGGGTCTGAAAAAAGATGTCTTCCCCTTACCAGCTATTTTTGGCACTACAGCAGTGGCTATACGCTTTCCTTTCTGGTATTTGACGAGATCTGGAGAGAATGTGGAGGTTGCAGCAAGCTGATATGGAGTCGCTCAGCAGCATGGTCTTCTCAATATTCTTCTCACATTGTCACTCTTGCCTGTTCCCTCTTGTCTCTTGTAAATATTCCTTGAACAAAGCCTCAACAGCTCAAACTTCCCACTTGTCTGCTACAGATATCTTCATTAAGCTCTAGTATAGATTAAATTAACTATAAAGGTATCCAAAAGAGGAACAAGGTTTTTATAATGTGTTTTCACAATATAAATTACTAAATTTTTTCAAGGAGGTTAATGTACAGTTCTGGAGATAATTCAAAGGCTCTCTTTTGCAAGGATCTCTTCACGCTCTCCTTCACCTGTTTTCTGAGAGCTCTTTTCTTCAACTTCTTAGCCTTCGCGCCGGATGAGCAGCAGCAATTCTTTCCGGAAGAACCTGAGCTGGAACCCGAGCTTCCAAACAAGCTTGAGCCTTTTGAACTTGAAGAAGAGCTAGACTTGGAGCTAGATCCTCCAAACAATGCGTCAAGAATACCATCGAAAATGCTTCCCAATAATCCCTTAAAGCTTCCACCGCCAGAGAGCCACTTGGAGAGGTAGCCCTTAGCTTTACTCCATATTGATTTGAGGATTCCTTTACCGCCACCAAATTTGTTGAAAAGTTTCTTGAGTTCGGATTCACCCCAGCCGACGAGACTTGATAAGAGACTTCCGCCGCTTCCACTGCTTCCGCTAGATGATGATGATGATGACGATGATGAACCAGAATTAAGGAAGTCCTCAATCTTGTCACCAGCAGCATGTAAGAGAGAGCTCAAGAAACCCTTACCTTTCAGCTCTGCTGAAGAGGCAGCCTTGTCAAAGACTCCAACTAAGAATTCGTAACCCTCACTCAATAAGCTTTCACCAGATGAACCAGATGAACCAGATGAACCACTTTTACTGGTGGAAATGTTATTCTTGTCCAAGAAATCATCCAACAAGCCACTGAATATAGACTTCAACAGTCCTCCCGAGCTTCCACTACTACTCTTGCTGCTACTGCTCTTGCTGGAGTTAGATTTTCCAAGGAACTCATCCAATAAGTCATCCAAGAGACTACCGGTCGATGTGGATTTTGCAGATGAAGATGTAGTGGTGGCTGTTGAGTTGCTCTTGTGGTCGAAGATATCTCCCAACAAGTCTTTAAATAAACCTCCAGTCTCATCTGAGTCATCTGAAGTAGCGGTGGTTGTGGTAGATTTGCTACTCTTTTTCTTATCGAGTCCATCGAGTAACGAGTCAAGCAATGAATCAGTCGACGTGCTTTTAGTGTCTGCTTCTGTTGTGGAAGAGGCGTCATCACTGACATCGGCTGATGAAGAGCTTCCTGAATCAAACAATCCAGCCAAAAGGCCCTTCTTTGTAGAAGTTGCCAGAGCTGTGGCTGAACTAGCTGCTGTCTCAATAGCTGATTCGGCATCAGCTAATATATCAGAAACGGATGCTGTGTCAGCAGCAGAAACAACATGGCATGCTATAGCTGCTGCAACGGCGATATTTTTGGTAAACCTCATCTCAACTAAATGTGTTGTCACTTGAAAGATGCAAACTATTAATCTTCAGTGGCTAACGTATGTAAGTGTGACGTAGAAGGATTCACTGTCTGAATGTTAAAAAAAGTCAGCTTCGATATTTGAGATTCAGCAGCAGACTCTCACACTTTTAAATGCTATAGACTCTCCCATTAAGGCTCCTACCTAATCTGTTAATGTTTATTACAACATCTCCATTCCAGGGTAATATTGGCAACTGAGATGTCCAGAAAAATTTCCTATTTAGGCAATACACCTACTTGCAGTACCCTTTGTCTCGCCCGTTCTAAAATTACTGTAATTATGACGATGTATAAGGCAATTTAGATATCCATTTCTGGTAATTGATTGAGATATAGACCTTGTATTGGTACCTTAGGCTGAACGGTTTACGAATTCTTGGAAGAGGAGTAAGTCAAGCTTCTCACAAAGTTTCTGTCCCAGAGCCTAAAATTAAATGATGCTTTATGAGCTACGATCGGTTTCTATGGCTCTGAGATCGAAACTTTTAGTGGCAAAGTTGCTCGAAGCAGATCAAGCGGTGAGATGGTGGCATTTAGCGTTCCCCTGTATGTTCTTCGAGGCATTAATGAAGGAGACATGATGGAAGTCTTACCTAGCTAGCCTGCATTGCATACATTAGGTGAGTGCGACATTGAAAATTCCTTTGGAGGTTTACTAAGTGCCCGATTGGGAAGGAGGCCAACGAGCACAAGCTGTGGGGCAGAGAGTGCACGGAAGAACTTGAGCAAGACTTACTTTATGAGGTACTTTTGACTGGTTATTGTTCAATTCCGGAATGGGCTAGTGAAAGTTGGCAGTAATAGTGGAGTTGAAGCAGAGCGTCTGTGTAGCTCGTGACAGACCTTCCCTTTGTTTGGAAGCTGGTCATTCCGCACGTGATAGTAGACTTTTATAATGTCCATAGATTTGAGACTGGGGAGGTGGTACTTGGTATACATGCAGTCGGTAACTTTTTATCACGTGCTTGGGCCTCTTCATACACCTCACACTAATTCTGAGGGCATCGAGACTTCAATAGACGCACAATTATCAGTGCATTCAAACTAGTAACAAGCTATGAGACCCTCTTTGGTACGGCTCGTGAGACAACGTCGGCCCGAGAGAAATGCAGATCCGTTGATTCCACCGCTACAACTCTACAGGAGCATTTTGAGGGCACACATCCATAAATTGCCGACACCGTTACGGTCATTGGGAGATCAATACGTCAAAGCAGAATTCAAGGCTCACAAAAGCACAGACAATCCGTTGCATATAGTCGGATTTTTGACACAATGGCAAGACTATTTGAGAAGTATAGACGGTGGATCCTGGAAAAACGGTAAACTTCAGCAACAAGAGCTTGAGAAGATGTCTCCGGAACAGGTTGGCCAATTATACGAATTGATGCAAGAAACAAAGAGATTAAATGAGTCTCAAGATTAGTACACTGGAGTGATATTGACTATGACTATATTTTTGTCCCTATATATGGAACTTATATAATAACAATGATGATAATAGTAGCACTTTGTAAAAATCAGTTTTTACTCTTCATCATTTTTCGTCTCTTCTTGATCTCCATTATCTTCTTTACCTCCTTCTTCTTCTTTACCTTCTTCTTCTTTACCTTCTTCTTCTTTACCTCCTTCTTCTTCTTTACCTTCTTCTTCTTTACCTTCTTTATCTTCTTTACCTTCTTTATTTTCTATATCTTCTTTACCTTCTTTATCTTCTTTATCTTCTTTACCTTCTTTATCTTCTTTACCTTCTATATCTTCTTTACCTTCTTTATCTTCTTTACCTACTTTATATTCTTCACCTTCTTTGTCTTCTTCACCTTCTGTATCTTCTTCACCTTCTTTTTGAGACTTATGCTGGTTGACAAATTTGAACTGGGGCGCGTAATCGGGCTTTTCGAAACCATGTATTTCAAACCACTTGGGTATACATGATGCTTTGGACCAGGTGGCTTCGTTTTTGGTCAGACATATACATCTCTTTTCAATTCTAGTATTAGGGTTCCAAGGGCAATCTCCATTCGGGTGATGGAAGTATCCTGAGTCTTGAAAAAAATATAATTCATCCTTAGACAATAGGTACGAAACAGCCATGGTATGTACGGGGGCGTCACCCCATCTTGAATAATAGAATCCCCCGGCATGATCCACATAATCAAAAAATTTCGTATATGCATTCAGTCGAAAAAAGTCTAAGTCGCCTATCTCAAAGTTGGACCAAAAGTGACACATGTTAAACGTAGCACCTCCATCTTCAGATAAAAAAGCCGCATTATTGTTTTTACTTATTAGACTGGGTTCTTTGCGAGCAAACTCTTGAACCGTTTCCCAAAGATTCTCGACCGTAGTGTGAAGTTCCAATGGAGCTAAAGTAAAAGCATACTTTTTCCCCTTTTCTCTCATGAGCTTGAATACATCGTAGTGGAAAACATCACAACGATATTCGACGTTGGGCTCAACTCTCCAGTAGTATCTATAGTTCTTCATTCTTTCCAAATTGAAAAAGAAGCCTGAGTTGAAACGACACATGTGTCTGTAAGATTCCGAATCGCCATATTTGACGTTTTTACTCTTCATTATTTTCCTGGTTTTATTTGCAATGCCTAAATCAATCCAATCGGGATAGGACCAGTAACTAGGAGGTATTTCTTCGAAAAAAGTCCTTCCACTCACTACGTTGCTCACTATTCTCTTGAAACCTTCATCAAACGGTTTGTCATTGGCAAAAACCCAATCATAGTGGTATTTGAAATTGAACCGTTGCTCAACTGATTGAATAGACTTCAATATTCCTTTGAGATCCTCATTCCTAACCAAGGAAAAGAATGTTGCGTTCTCCCGTTGATAATTTGGATCTGCCTCAGTGTTTTGATGATCGGATTTGGCTGTAAATACCCTAGCAACTTCCTTACCGTTAAGCATTATGGGTGATTTCTCATCTCCTTGCAAGGAATCAAAGTTGGCTGCCATCTCAAACCTGTCTAGTTCTGAAAAGACCAATTGTTTAAAGTTTATAGGAGGCTGCTGCTCTTTTGTGAGAAGCTTGGGATTTGAAAACGGTTTCTTGGGCTGAACAGTTTCCTCATATTCGTCAATGTGGTCTTCGGTCAGTAGAGGGGGGAGTGGCTCGTTCAGTTTAATATCTTCGACGTCGAAGCTGATTCTGTTTGTGTGCACGAACAACTTGATCAATAGTACTATCATAAAAAGCGCTATGATGGCTCTCCTGGGGCCTATCTGCCTTATTTGCCTTCGGCCAAGAGATATCATTTATTCATAGCCAGCTAAACGATTTCAGATAAAGAATACACTTCAATGCTTGAGTGTATTTATCATTTTTTAGATTATCATTTGGTTTCGAGATTCGCATTTTAAGTTCATCAGAAGAAGTCTAGACTGAAATACCTAAGCCGACGGACTAATCTCAACAACATCGCTACCCACCCAATCTCAGGTCTATCTTGTATAGCTGACAGTGGGACTCCAGCGGCAGCATTGAATATCTGAATACTCGAGAGCAGAATAAGTATTTTAGGGGAAATGTATATTGTTCTAATGCAAACAAAAGGTGCTACAGTGTCTATAAACCTTTTCCGTAGTTTCCAGACGCAAAGAAGTCAAGAATGATCTTGACAATGTTTTCTAAAGCCTCAAGCCAAGCCTCTAATTGCTTCTTGACCTTTTCTTGGTCGCTTCCGAGTTTTTCAAAAAAGTCCTTTCTGTAAGGACATGCCTTCATGGCCAACTTGAACACAGGTTTAACCAACATACCATGGTACTGGGACAAGGTCTTGCTGTAAGCGTCTGTGAATGTCTTGGTTAACTCACTAGATGGGTTGTCCACAGTTTCACGCATAGCCCCAGCGGTGAACTGTAAACCTCTGCTGAGCCAGAGAAGGCCCTGGGTAGCAGTCTTCGACTTAGTGCCAGCTTCAGTCAAGATCAAATCTTGTAAGGTTCCGTTTGAGATTGGGTCTGAGAGAAGTTTGGTACGGATTTTGCTGATATTCCCGTTCATGTCCTTTTGGACAACAGCAAACGCGGATGAGCCCAACAAATCGAACAACTTCACTAACGACTCTGAAGCCTCCAAGAAGTCTTGTGTATCAATCTTGCCCTCTGTGACCTTCACTTCCACAAAGGACTTCTTCATTTCATCAAAAAAAGTCGACATTTTCGCTATTCGTAAGTACTTGCTATACTGAATGGAGTTTTTTGTTTGTTGTCAATAAATAATACTTAAGCCGCTCTATCAGTGCCTGTATATAATACTGATCAGATTACAATGTGCAATTACACGCATAGTCTTGTTTGGCCGCAAACCGTGTTAAGTTGAAAGAACTCTGGCGCTTATGAAAAGTAAATTATGCTATTAAAGTGTGATAATGAATTATAAAAGCCATGTAGGATTTGTCGTCTTTGAAGTAAGTTTTACATTTGAAGTCTGTGGTCGTTGTTGCTAGTTGTATCAAGCTTGCCTCACCATTCCAAATTAGGCGCCCACCTGACCTTGCGAGGACCTGACTGTCTGTTCCTATCCTTAGAGGGACTTTCTTTGGGGGGGACACTCTTTTTTGAAGGGGAGAGAGTAACTTGAGACTGATTGACAACTTCCACCCCTGGCAGTGCAGAGCTCTCTCTCTCTAACGAATCCTTGTATGACTGGAACTCTGACAAGGAGTAAAATCCAGATCTTCGCCTCGGTGGGTTACTTGAGAGCAGTTTTGACTCAGCAGATACATTCAGGGAAACTCCATGGAATCGCTTGTTAGATATTGCCTTGATGATAGCCATTTTTTGCTTCCTTGGCTTGGAATCATCGTTCGTGGGTATTTGTACGATCTCGTTTACGTCCTCTGGTAAGGGGAAGCCCTCACAGTTTGACGCATTTAGTTCTGTGCCAAACTGGGTGGCATCATTTATGAGACCAGTCAGGGAATCCACTAAAAATATGTTCGAATGACTTTTGCTTACTTTCAAGCATGGTTTCAATGATGCAAAGCTGTTCCTGTGGTTTGGGGTACATAACGTCTTTGGTAATTTCAAGCTGTTCGACGCCTTAAGGTCGCTTTGTTGATTGAATTCAATGTTGGTTAAATTGCTGAGTGGCTTAATTGTTGGGATAGATTGAAGGCCGTTGATGTTCATGTTGTTCCGCCTGTTATTTTTAAAGATCATTTTGTTTGATTTTTTGATGCAATTAGAATCCCGACCCTTGAGCGATTTTAGAGGATCCGGTATGGGAGACATGTTCTCCTTGTTTTGATGCTGTTGCCTCTTTGATGAACCATGGGTCAAGTACTTGCTTATTTGTCTATCTAGTTCGTCTTTAGAGTTTGCGTTGAGAACCTCTTTGTTGAACCTACCCTTAAAGAATCTTGTCCTTAGCTGATCATCAAGTTCGTACTCAAATTCAGTACCGTAGCTCAATCCTAACTCATCAACAAGCTTGTTGAGCTTGTCATTGTTCAATGTCTTTGACGAGAAAAATCCCTCGCTTATGGAATCCTCCAAGTCTTCTAAATCGACTTTGTTCAGACATGCCTCTCTGAGACTGTTTGTCACTTGGAATAGCTCATTCGCCACAATGTTGGTGTTTACTCCCATAGGTTTCAAGGATGTGCGAGGAGAGTACGATGACAATAAGTTGTTCTCAATCGGAGGAAACTGATTGCCGTACCTCGCAAAGGTTTCTGGTTGGGGCCTCTTTGTCGGACTAAGAGGTATGTAAGAACTCCTGAAGTCTTTTTCTTGAGCTGTATTCATGTAGCCGTTATTTTCTTCTGTATCTATCAATTCTTTTAAATTTATGTTTAGGTCGTCATCTTGTAATATTGCCAGGGTATCGAATGAGCCCTCCGTGTCAGTGCTTTCATTCATTGTATCCTCTAGCCTAGGAGGTATGACACCCATCCTTATTACACGTATGTTATTCTCGGTTACTTCTTGTGTGCTCTCTACTGAGGCTATCTCTGTCTCGGCCCCACGAATGAGTTTGTGCAATTCAAAATTTGATAGCGAAAGCAACAAAGAATACTCAATGAAGTCCCTCTCTTGTAAGCAAAGATAATATTCCAAGGGGCTGCTTCTATACAACGGGGTATGTCTTAAAGTAAACCTATTTCAAATGTCTTTCTTCTCGATAATATTTGTATAAAAACGATGTCTTCATAATAGTACATTGGATGTTTACAAACCGTCCCAATTGGGCATACTTTATATCGCTACACAAAGATTAAACCTCAAGCCATTTTTTTTATCTCTCGTGAGATAAATAAACGATACTTCAAATGGATATCATTGTCGGAAACAGTTTGATCGTCAAATTGGTTGCTTACATTACGGATTGATAGAGACTACGCAAAAATGATGATTTGTATTAATCGAAATTATATTAAATGGCTGCGAATTGATGAGACTAATTGGTAGAAATACAGTACTTTAAACAAAGGAACTAGATCTGTTTCTTGTCTTTTTTTTTGCTCAAGAATTGTAGATTATGCAAACTCAAGCTTGATGATGATCTGAAAGGAGCGTTAATAGTGGCACTGCGGTCAGATGCACTGCTTGAAGGTTTAGTGATGCTGGTTGTAGATTGCATTTTCTTGAACACAGGGTGCCCATGAATATCACCTGGTTTTCCTGTAGCAGGACTAGAGCTGAGTGGACGGAAGCTTCCGTATGAGCCATGCTCTTCCAGATTTGGTAAGGTGTTTTGGATATTGTCTGGGCTTCTGTGTAAACTAGAACTACTTGGTGTCACAGTACCCTTGGCAGAACCTTTTGTCATACCGGATGGTAGGGGGACAAGGATATGAGATGAATGGTTTGGAGTTTCAGATGGAGATGAAGATGAAGATGGTGACCTTGTAGAATATGAAATGTCACTAGCACTAGATCCTCTAGTTAACTTCTCCTTCCTCAGTATGTCTCGAGCGCAAGACACAATTCTTTTGTCTAACTCTACCAAATTGATATTAGAACTTGGAAGTGGTGGAACGTAGGCAGGAGATGGTATGTTCTCTAGTGTAGCACTTTTAACTGCTTGGTTATATGAAGGAACCCTGGATAGGTTAGACGAATTGAAAAGGCTGCTATTTGAATTGGCTCTAGACATATGGACCGGTGGGGAAGCAACTCCAGAGGACAAGGTTCCAGAAGCGTTAATTGTTCTGCTGAAATAATCACTATCATTACCGTCGTCTTCTATGTTGAATGTTGGTCTATCACCTCTAGGCGTACCGTTGTCGTAACCTTTTTGTATGAGTTGTCTCAAATTTTCAACTAGTAAGTTTCCATCCACTGGATTTAATTGGAGGTTGTTTCCTGTATCATTTCCTGATATCCTGGGAGTGCTGGTACCAGAAGCTATAGGTGACTCTAAGGGAGACACGTCAGACCACAATCTATCAAAAATATGTCTCTCATATACTGGGGGGGCGATCATTCCTGTCAAAGAGGTGAACGAGTTTCTGCTACTGTCGTCGTCTCCATTAGTATTGACAGATGTTGGACCGTCTTCGTTATCGAATAAAATCTCCTCTCCATCATTTTCAACTTCGTTCCCATCAAGTGATGTGAAGCTCTCATTTCTTGCACTGATCTTCACAAAGGGAGAAATGAATAATTGAACAGGCAATGATGCTCTAAGTTCGGAAACATGCCCGTCTTGGTTAACCAAACCTATCACTACCTTTATCTTATGTCTAACTTTTAAGTGGTTTGGAACCTCGCAGTCCTGAGTACATTTTGACAAACTCGCAGGAACTCTAATGAAGCACTCTCTTTCCCATTTATCTAATTGAAACTCTGCACCTTGATCTTCTTCCTCGGGTGGTCTCACTAGTGTCGTTTTGGCTACTATCCTTTCTTCATTGTGCGTCCCAGGATAATTACCTGCAAAGGAATAGAACTCAACGAGTTGAACCTTTATATTCCCCAATTTCAACCCCTTCATCAATGGGACTAATACAAAGCTAACAGTAGCCCCTGATCCAATAGCTATGGCCTTTGAGGGCACGTTGATCGAGTATTCCACCTTTTTAGGCCATGTATTATCCACTGCAACCGTTTCTGATAACTCAAGAGAATCGGATCCCAACGTTCTAACAATCCTCAAGTACTTCTTTGTCACCAAATTATTATGAAATTTCCCTCGATCTATTGTAGCTTCTAGTCTATAGATAACAGATCCACCTGGAAGACCATCAATAGACTCTGGTGTAGTCCCTGGTATGATTGTGTTGAAGGGAATCTCATAGTTTCCGGGACCTAAAACCACATCACTTCCTTTATGACTTGCCGAAGCTTTACCCAAGACTGCTAGGTTGGAATGAGATGACCTATTTGAGGATATTGCAAGATTGGTTAAACTGGAGGAGGATAGAGATTTCGTTCCAAGATTTTTCAATGATGTTGCTGAGTCGTTTCTTCTTGGCACTCCAGTACGCAGATTCTGCTCCGAGAGTTCGTTCAACTTACTCGACAACTCGTGACTATCCCAGGTGTGCTCAAAGATGCGCTTTTCATATTTGACCGGTCTCGCTAGGGGACCCCTCGAAGTAGACATCGTCTCGTTCCAAGACATCTTCAACACTCCATACAACCGAAGTGACAACTTCCGTACTGTGAGAGTATCTTTGGAGGCCAAAACAATGTTTCCTGATAAAAAAGCCGATGTAGCGTCCGCCTCATTTCCTTTCAAAATTATGACATCGTGATCAAGATTTTTGAGTCGTATTTCAAACAACGACGTTTGTCTTCTCGTTGTCTTCTTCCCTGTATTATGTTTCTCTCTCATATCTTTCAGTTTGTTTGAAGTTCTATGATCAAGATTTAGATAAATCCTTTTCGACTAGGGTTTTTTTCTTACAGCTGTATCTTATCTTAATGTAGCCGTAGGTCTTCGATGTATGATCACGTGGTTGATAAATTTTCCGGAAGATCCTCTTGCGTTATTTTGTAATGCGGAAAATCTTTATTGATTCCTCATTTGTTGTTTTTTTAAAGTATCGTGCTCAAAAAAACGCAAAAGGGTCCAGCAGGACCGAAACTTTTTCATGCACTGAAATTTGCACTTTCTCGCTGCCGGAAACGAATATAAAGACTTCGGTGTGTACATAAAGTGTGCTAAAATAACAGTCGTCAGTTAGCAACGTACCTGCTGGCTGAAACCACAGTTAGACTAAAAACTCACAAGAAAGTGTGATCTATTCTCGTATTTACTTACATGCTTGAACAGGGTTGACACTTGTTTCGGATTCGTTATCTATGATGTGAAATGTGTTACTCTCAATTAACAAAAGAGTAAAACCCGCAGACTTTTCCCCTCCAAGATTTCCATCCCGCAGTATCTGAGAGAGTGTATTCTTGCCGAGTTGGGGAGCTTTTCTCGTAACTGTGTATCACACGATTGCCGTAACTATTGAATTCAATCAAATTGATTAGATACCGATGTTATATTATTTGGCCCAGTGTTTCTTGAGATTTTTTAGATTTTCGCACCAAATAAAATAAACGGCCTAGAATTACACTTATGACTATCAATGTTTTTCACGATGTTCATAAGTTTGCAGACGATGAAGTATGTTTTTCAAACAAAGAACAACCTTTACACAATACTTGCTGATTTTCCAGACGGCTGCAACATTCCAGATAGTTTTTCCTTTTGTAGAAGGTAGCCAGTAATTTTGGTTGCAATAATAAATTTATCACGTGATATACCGAAATTGTGATGAGCCAACAGCCGC
Organism: Priceomyces haplophilus; assembly: GCA_001599895.1. Classification (NCBI taxonomy): domain Eukaryota; kingdom Fungi; phylum Ascomycota; class Pichiomycetes; order Serinales; family Debaryomycetaceae; genus Priceomyces; species Priceomyces haplophilus. The sequence goes on along the minus strand of BCIF01000003.1, from coordinate 699,216 downwards.
GTTACCAGCCATCTTAGTACTTACCAGCTCCACCTCCAGCCTGTTATGGACTAATTGGGCATAAATGAGAAATGTTCTTACGAAAATGAGATGCATTACCCCTTGAGAGATAAACGTCTATTATTTTGGCTAGACGAACCCAGAAATTCAAGGTATGGCTGGTTGTAAAGACTTACCTCGCATGCGTAGCTGCAAATATGGTTTTGTATATATATGCTAGAGAGGTGCAAGTTATAGTCTCTCTTGATATCTAAAAGTTAGACAAGCTTAGAATACTAACGTGGTCTGAAGAAATAGGCTCACGTCTTCCCTAACATTTTTGCATCATTTATGAAACTTTACGTGGATATCTTCATTTGAATATTCACCTATAAACTCACCTTAGTCAATCATTTTTTACTTTAATTCTTGAAAGGGATTTAATAGCACGGTTAATCATCTTTGCTTTGTATGCTTCTAGAAAAAAAGCAACAACTGTCATTAATAACTAATTTCTCGTCTCCATCATGCACAACAACTCATATTCAGCAATAACTTCGAAGCCATTGAAACATGCAACAAACTTTGACGTTGAGTGGACAGATACTAACGATTCATTTTCTGATATGAAAAGAAGTCTAAAAAAATCCAAGTCAAGCACTTTCTCATCGCTCAAGGACGAGTCTTGTTTTTTACCTCGTACCCCTTCAATGAGGCGGTTCTCAAGAAGAAGAAAGCCAGCAAGACATCTTTCATATGATTCACGTTCATCGTCATTTTCTGATTCAAGCGATTTTGATCTGGCTATAAACTCTTCTTTGTCGTCTGATGGATCCGATTCAGAGATGGAGGGAGCAGCACAACCGCCAGAAACTCCAAGCACACCATTCCTTGAAACGCCATTCAGCTTCCAAAGTGCAAACACTAACTATCAAAAACTAAGGCCAATTACTGCAAATTTTGAACCTACAATTCCTTCAATTTTTGATATTCCAGAATTGGTTCACAAAATCATAGAGTATGTTGATATTCAGAACACAGTGGTTCCCCAGGAAGGCTCTCCAATAAGAAGGAGACCTTTAAGCTTGAAGCATTCTATGCTCATCCATGGGAACAAAGAGGTAGCAGAGAGCTGTTTTCGTGATTCTGAAAAAGCATTGGTTGACTGTACTAAAACTACCGAAGGAAATCCCCTTTACAATTGTTTGAGGGTAAATAAGTTATTCAACAAAATCACCAACGAAATCATCAACAAAAAAGTTATTTTTAGTGATCAAACTAAATTTTGCCAGTTTTTAGCTTCAGATGCCCCATCAAGATCACAACCAACAGAATTTGTGTTACATAAACTTTTTCAAATGAAGCAAAGAGCAATAGAAGTAGTGAAGAGTAAAATTGACTTCTCCAAGTTAGAGTGGATCGAGTTTTACATGTGTCCAAAGCTTTTTCCCACAAAAGAATTTTTTGTCAACGGGACTAATATAAAGAAAATTGTGATAACAGGTTCTAGAGTTTTGAATGATCTGCACTTACTCATAATCAGTGAGAACTGTCCCAACCTCGAAATTTTAGATATTCGTGCTTGTGAACTGGTTACTGACGCTGGAGTCTATTATATTTCTCAAGGTTGCAAAAAACTCACTTCTATTAACTTCGGTAGAAAAAACAGGGGTCATTTGATCACCGATCACAGCTTGATTCCTATATTCAGCAACAATAGGAAGCTAACTACTGTAGGATTGGCCGGGTGCCACATATCGGACAAAGCTATTTGGTCGTTAGCGATGAATTGTGGTAACTCATTACAGCGGTTGTCGCTTAATAATTGTCATTATATCACAGACCAGTCTATCCCCTCAATCCTTCGCAACAACATGCTCCTCAACTTAACGGTTCTTGAAATTCGTTTCGTACATAAAATTACAGACTTTCGTCCGATTATTCAATTCAAGAGACGTCAACAATATCGTGAAATAACGGTGCTAATTGAGACATGTGAAGAGTTGTGCATAAAGATGAGGCAACAGGAACTTGAAATAGATCAGAAGATATCTCAGAGAATATTCACTGATATAGCCTACTGGTTCAGTAAGAATGACGACGGCGATTTGTCGTATGAACTGCTTTTGGAGGCAAAACGCATCGCTGCTAATTAATATTGGTTAAAGTGACACAAAATATAATACAATTAATTCTGGACCCTTTGTAGCTTATCGAGAGTATTAAGCGTGTAGTCCTAATTGTAATCATGTGACATGAATTTAACCTTTTTGGTTAAACCGGATTGAAGACTCGGAATTATTTATTGACATTTCCAAAAAGGAATGTCATTACCTTTCAGCTGGATTGTCCGTCAGAATAGGTTGTCGTCAAAAAATACGACCTAACAATTGGGGTTTTAATCAGGGAGAAGATAGCGTCCATCGTTTCAAAAGTTTGGGATTGTAAATTAGTATAAGATAGGGAATAAAGTCATCAGTTGCTGAGAAAGCTCTATTAATAGGTTGTTCACAGATCTGGAACTTTGAACAGAGCTTCTAGCAAAATAATACGAGATTATCAAAATTGAAACAGCAACGGCATGTCTTCATCTAGCTCAAAGGAGATAATCAACTTGACAACTTCTGGAGTTACTGACAATCCAAAGACAGTACTGGTTCTAGAGGATTTTACATTAGTATCAGATTTGGCAAGCTCTAGGCATAATGATAGAAAGAAAAAAGAGAGAGCTTCAAACAAAGTAAATACAGCAAGTCGAAAGGAAGGAGATGAAGAAACTATATCGAGGACGCGCTCCTTACATCATAGACCTTCAATGCTAGATTTTATTGACAACACCACATTAACTTCGCTTCCGTTACCTCCCCCACTGAAGCCCAGAACACGGTCTAGAGCAAGTTCTCCCACAAGATCCATAAAAGGAAACTCCAGCATAAAGAGCTTCGTATCTATTGACTATCAGAAGGAACCGACAAGACCGTGCTTTCCAGCTAATGAAATGAGCGAACTTCCTGAAGAAGAGGTGTCATACATTGATGAAAGTCAATATGAAGAAGGGGACACCCAAGATCCTATAGTGTTGATCGAAGATTACATGAACTGTGGAACAAGTGATAACATACCCGCGACAACGTTGAATAGAAAGCAGTCATTAGCAAAATTCAAACTAAAGATAAACCATACGATACTTAGTAATGAAATTAACGGGTCTTTGAGCTCTCCAGCTTCAAGAAAAATTGAAGACATGGGAGTGGACTCAAGCGACTCAGAAGTTTCAGTTGATGAATGTGTAAAGCATGACGGGGTCACTGATGATAAGAGTGCTAGAAATACAGAGTCATCTACGAAATCAGAGAATTTGGAACAAATATTTGGCAATATTCCAGGAGCAGGCGAACTAAAACATTGTGATTTATGTGAAAAACCTTTATATGAAATCAGCACTATCATTAACGAAAGCCAGACAACAAATGCATATAACCAACATAGCACTCACAAGCGTTCACTGCAAAACAGCAATTTCTCTTTCAACGGAGCCCACCTGTTCAGAGAATTCGTTTGCTGGGAATGTCTCGAAGCATACGAAGACTTTTTCAACGAACTTTATCAAATACAACTCACATCTCCAGCACAATACCATATGAAAGTGGACCGATCTATCGAGGCTGCAAAATTTCCAAAAGATCCAAATATGAAATTATGGCATTTGTTTCAAAGTATACAAGAAAAATATACTGAGCAGAACTGCAGGCCGAGAAAGCTGTTTCTCTCAACTCTACTTGGCAAGAAGCCATCTATGAATACCCAGCCGTCTTTGTCAGATAGACTTATTAACCAGTTTCGAAGTTTAAAATCTAAATATGAGTGAGAGATACTCATCTTTACCAAATGATTAAAACTATACTGAACTATGTCTAAATGATTTTTATGAACCTCTTTAGCATTGATGTAACATTAATACATGAAAACCATTCAAAACGGTTTGAATGCCAGGGCTCTTTGATGTAATTATATACAGGATAATACTATTCACCTTAATCAAAAAGAACAACCTAAAACCACACCAAATCACATAAAATTCTACTGATAGCCTAATGTTAAGAAATAGAACTAAGCTTTTCCTTTCTTATCGTCAGACGATTCCTCGAGATACGAAGGCAAGAAATGATAATCGTTTTGATTCATTAATAGATGAAGAGGAAGGATTGATTGGGTCGAGGCGATCTAATTATCAGGATAACAACCAGAGCATAGAGCTCAAACCGATTGTGCCATCAATATTTGAAATATCAAGCGAGCTAGATGCAATTCTTGGGGCAATTAAGCAACAGATAAATGAGTTGAACTCCACATATAAAAAACTCATTATTGTAAGCAACAACGAAAAGAGACCATTGGAGAATAAAATAGAGAACTTGAACTATAACGTCCTCAAAAACTTTGAGAAGTGTTACGTATCGATCAAAAAGTTTCAATATCTCAGTGACAATCATGAAAGATTGAAACTAAACTATAAGCAAAGTGATTTAGAAATACTCAACAATTGTAAAAGAAACTATGCCACCAAGTTACAGCAAGACTCATTAGCTTATAGGAACATTCAAAATAATTATATTAAATTTCTCAGGGACGACGAGGATGAGTCAAATGGTCTCTTACAACTGCATACGGACCAACAACAGACGGCAATGATCGAAGAAGAGTCCGAAAGGATAGACGAATACTCTAAACAAGCTCTACAGCAACAGCAACAGCAACTCAACAAGGGTGATTCACAATATCTTCAATCTCGCGAGAAAGAGATATCCAAAGTTGCCATGGGGATTCTAGAGATATCCACGATGTTCAAGGAAATGCAGACACTTGTCATTGACCAAGGAAGCTTACTTGATAGAATCGACTATAACCTTCAAAACACCGAAGCAGATCTTAAATCTTCTGATAAGGAACTCATTAAGGCTAAGAGTTACCAGAAACGTACAACTAAATGTAAGATTATTTTCTTGCTAGTTCTTGTGGTCTTTGCGTTGGTGATAATATTGATAGCTGGTCACCGTGGTGGGTCTACAACCGTCATTACAAAGCCACCAGAATCACGACCAAGTATATCTAAACCAGACACCGAGCCACATGACCAAACATAACAAGTAGAATTAGGGTAGATTTCTTTTACATGTAAAACTTCGAGTAAATAGGGAGTATTATTTTGAAAAAAACCTAGTAATCTGAACGATACAGAATTGAAAAGCGTCATGACTTCAGCCACAACTTCAAGAGCTAATAATACACAATAATTTTAAAGTCAAATAGTTAAATAATCAAATTGCACCATAAGGTCCACTTCCTTTCCCTCTTTGGTTGAAGTTATTTACCCTTTTAGAGGGAGGAACAAAATTCTTGTTTTTACGGATACCATTAGGTCCACCCCCAGGATTGCCGACAGAAAAGTCGGGATTGATAGACAAAACATTATCTGAAACGGTGTTTTGTCTGCGCTGCTGTTGTGGATGAGGATAATGTGGCGCTGGTGAACCAAACTGTTGTGGAGGAGGACCAGCTTGAAACTGTCCAGGAGGAGGACCAGCTTGAAATTGTCCAGGAGGAGGACCATATTGCGGACGTGGTCCGAATTGATTGGCAGTGTTGTGTGGACCATATTGGAATTGTTGCTGAGGTGGAGGGAAGAATTGCGCATTATATTGAGGGTTAGGTGCTCGCTGAGAAACACTGGTGAAGTCCGAATCTGCATCTGAGTCAAGCTCGGGCTGTTGGTTGATTTGGTCCTCAGCGTCATCAAGATCGGTGAAAGGCCTATGTCCCTCGACCTCCGGATGATGTTCGAAAACACCCATATCTGTACCATTGTAAGGTTGTCTATTATTGCTAGGGTACGGCAAGCCTGGAGCCCTCAAACCTAAACTTTCATTTGAAGTAGGGGCTGCCATAGTAGGCACAAATCTAGGTGCCATTTGTTGTCTTGTAGCCACTGGGGTACTTGGACCATTCTTCAAATTGACTTTGGCGTCTTCGTAAAGTGACAAGGAGCCTGAAGAGTTTTTTCCAAAAGATGGATTAGAGGGTCTGTCTGGCACGGTGACATCCTTCATTGCCTGGGGGTTCGAGTAACTTGAGGGATTGCTAACCGTTCTTGTCATTTGATTTGACCTAACCTTAAATTCGTAATCCTTACTTATTGTGCTCAAAGTATCGAAAGCACCTCCAAATTTATTGGGACCTTGCAATGAAGAATCAGGCATAGCACCAAATTTGTCATCAAATTTAGTGAGATCGTTGGTCTCCTCTGCGATGGACCCTTCTTCATAATCTTCACCCCCTATTTTCAACGTGAAAAACAAAAAGATAATAGAGATCAAGTCAGCTGCTGCTGCACCTATCAAAATCCACCCAGTCCAACCAACATTAGGGTGGAAAACAACAATGACTATAATCGTAATTACTGTAGTAGCAATGAATGCAATGATATTCAAAATGAGGGCGATCAAGTCGAGCGGAGAGCCAATGAAAAGAGAAACAAAAACAAAGACTAAAGTGATAAAGTTGATCCCCAAAGCAATAGGAGCCACAATAAATGCTTTAGCCAATGTGTTTCTCAGCGAGGGTGCCAACAACCAGCCAGCGTCTTTATCAATGCTGTTCATTTTATAAGGATACGATGCCGACGGACAAGACGCTGATGATTTGGTGCTGCAGTAACCAAAAATACCATAACTGTAGTCATTGGTGCTACCTATTTTGAAAGCGCTAACCACTGGTGATGAGATACATGCTAACAAAAGAAACACGAATGCAACCAAGATCAATACGCTTGATACGCTGCCAAAACCTAATCGGAATGCCATGTTCGCAAGACGTGTTAGCTATGAGCCTCGTTTGAGTAAAATTTGGATCTTTAGAATTATGGTCCAAATAGTGCGAAAAAAGCGAGTGTGTCAATCTATACCAACGAAAATTGCGTTCTTTCTTCTAACCTTGTCTTTTCACTCTTTAGCTATCCAGATCATTAAACATTCTTAATATTTACCGGCGTTTTGTTCTGGATTTAATTCTCTGCGAATAGGGGGTTATACTGCATACAGATCTCTATACACGGCTGTAGAGCTCGGCTCCTGTCTGAAAGGGATCGTGACATGCGGCTAGGACCGCAAGGAGGCGAGGCACGAGGCGAAGTGTAGCTACAATTTAAGGATCAAATATCGCAAGACATTTTTGCTGGCAATGCATGGACAGCATCGAAGTATTCATCAAAATTGATTATTATTTCTATGTATTGTCATATGGCGTGCATGTGCACATAAGTTTTACTCTGTTCTTACTTTTCATGCAAAGCCTTCTTTGTACTTAGCCAGCCATTATTTTTTCATGCTAACGCGTTGGTAGTACACGTGCACAAAACGGAAAAGATCGCCAAATAGCTTACTTTCGCGAACTCGGAATGTGAGGAGCCTACTTACCCTCGTACCAAATATCAGGTAGCTCTAAAATATAGCGCTCCATAGCCTCTCTGAATCTGATTCGGTATTGTTTGGGAGTGACGATAGTAGGGTCTTTACCTTTTCTGCTAATTAAGTTATTACCTTTAACCCAGTTTTCTACCTTTTTATCCCAAGTGAAGGTACGTAACCAGTCAATGATTCCAATGTAGAGCTTCTTTGAGGAGTCGTCGATTCCTATGACCAAGGAGTAGTCCATGACGTCCATAGCAGACAAAAAACTGGTGTCATTGAATAGAGAGCCTCTGAGTAGTCTCTTCAGATGCTCCTTGACAAATACAGGCGACTCGTAAATATATTCGATCATGTTTTCATCCAAAAGAACTTCGTTTTCCTTTCCAGTCTGCTTCACATGCCTGTTACGCATAGATCCCTTTAAATCGAAGATACGTGTCGTGTTATGGCCATAGAACAAATCTTCCATTATCAAGAAGTCCATCTTAAATGTTTTTCCTGTGATGGCGCTCTTAATTTCAATCTGGTAGAAGCCAAAGATTTTTGCCATTGCAGTTGTTAACGTATTGAACATGGACTGTGAAATATACTTGAAGTAGAATGGAGCTATGGACACAAATGACTCGAGTTCAGATTTTGATAATTCCTTAACAATGTAGCGGTTATCTAAAGTTTTTAGAAAATTAGAGCCACTTTTTCCACCGCTTGAATTCCACTTGATACATCTAGACAAACTTTGTATAAAAGTTTCATTGTTACCACAAGCTCTACGGAATGCTTCAAAATGCTCTGAGTAGAAAAGTTTGCACGACATGTTTGTGTTGCCATCGACAAACTGATACTTTAGGTGATTGGACTTAGTTTTAACCATTATTTTTTCAACCTCGTTGAGATTGGGTTTGCTGGAGTTCTTGAATTTCTTCTCAATCTTCATGAATTGCTTCATTTTTGTATTATTGATGTCGTTCATATCTGCGTTGTCCTCTTCCATGCTAAATTCCTCTTCCATATGCTTGACTTTCTGCTTGTAGTCGCTAGATGACAAGCAAAGAGCAACTAGAGAGGTCGGTTCATCCTCTCTCACAATCACATCGGAGTCCGCAAAGGTATGCTCCGTGGAGTCAAGGGGGTAGTCAAGAGGATCCCATAAAGTTGCAGATCTATCGGCCCAAAAATTGGTTAAAGACTTTAGCAACGATTGTTTCTCTGGTTGTGGTAACTCAAGATTTTTATCCTTTAAATCCTTAATACTTTCATGCTTTTCGCCTGACTTACCTTCTTTGTCTTCATGTCTCAGGTTCTGCTTGAAGTGTTCTCTTTGACTAGTGTGGTCATGATGGTCCTGATTCATTTTACTTTCGAATGATCTCTTTGCTTGTTTTTCTTCACTGTTTACGTCAACTACATCTTCAATTTTATTATAAATCTCAACAATCGGCTTCGACTCAACGATTGGAATTGCTCTGAACTTGTTTAATTTCTTCCTCATTTCTTGCTCTCTTTGCTTTTTGAATTCCATTGAAATTTGATCAAAATTCATTTGGTTGAAAAAATTAGCCAACTGAGACACTTTGCTGGATTGGTTGTTGAAATTATCCGAGTCCTTTGGAAAGGACCTTTTTGATTTTCCATCTAGCTTAGGCGCATCAGCATGTGCCACGCCTTTCTCTTCCTGTAACAACTGCTCCATTCTATTTATCCTTTCAAGAAGATTTGACTTTTGGTATAAAGAAGATGGGATCATCTCGCCAATTTCATCTGATTTGTCTTTGTTTAGTATACTAGTTAAATCATCATTATTCTGAGAAGTTTTGCTTTCAAAGTGTGGGCCCAATTGTGAGTCTTCGTTAAGACTCTTTTCCTGCTTGATAGAACTTGCTCCAGGATCAGATTTCTCTTGGGATCTGGAGTCACCCGATTCTTCTTCCTTCGCACGGTATTGATCCTCATTATTATATCTATCAATTAAGAAATTCTTCAAATGAAATTGAGTAATCTTGGTAATCTCATTTTCACTAGGTAAGAACTTTTCTTCAAAATCGTGGAAATCGTTATCCCAATCAACTCCAAGTTTTTGCAAGTCTCTTAAAACAGAATTCAATGCGATCCGCTCAGAGCGTGGGGTCGAGTTATAAACCTCCAAAGTCTTTGCCTTGACTGATTCAACCTGCTTTTCTAATTTCAGTTTAAGCTCTTCAATTTTCCGCAAGCCATCGTCAGCCTTCTCATAAGTATCGACTTTCACTCTATTCAATCTTTTAGAAACGCTTAGAAAAAATTTTTTAGTTTTCGCCTCGATTTGTGCTAGTGCTTCAGCTTTCAATTTGACATCAATTTCGGGTTTGAACTCAAGCTGCTTTTTAGGTACAACAACCTCATAACTATCTATTTCAGAATACTCAACTCTGATAACAAGATTCATATAGCCAAAACACCGAACATAAGATTTAAAAAAGTTGTGATCACAGACTCTAACGTTGGGAGTAACACCATTGCCCCAAAATCCTAGCTCAAAAAATTTTCCAACAGACAAATAGTAAGTGTCATCATTCATAGAAACCACAGGAGTTGAATGATTGCACTCCTTACAGTAGCTCCACATAAACCTCCTGTTTTTACCATCCTGATTATGAACAACGTTATCATATTTCTCTAATATGAAATCTAATTTACCATTTCCATGTGCATAACTTTTGTAGTGATTTGAAAGAAGGTCACCACAATCTTCACAAGTTTTGATGGAATCCTGGAATATTTGGTCCAACAAAAGTCCTAAGCATTTGTCATTATCAGTGTAATAGTCAATAGCAATAATAGTAGGTCCAAGGCATGGTGTGGCATGTTTTATGGATATCATTGAAAATAAAAGGTGAATGCTCTTGTGAAAGACAGGGTAAAGCTGATATGCTGTCAGTTTCATACAGTTGGACCAAGTTCGAGCTCTCGAGAGATACTCGTTCTTCAATGTTTTCAACTTGGCTGCACTGACATATTTCATAACCTCAAGAAGGTCGTTATTCGAGTCCGGAAATGAACTTTGATCTGTGTCTATGTTCAAAATTTGTAACCACTTTTCATCGACGCCATTGGAACTCAAGAGCTGCACTTCCGTATCAAGCTCTCGAAACTTTTGATAACGCTCATACGACTCGATAGCATTGAGTAGAGTCGATGGAACAGGAAATTTCACTGCAGGCGATAAACTAACCTTCCTCTCAATAAGAAGATTGAGATATTTTATGACTTCATTTTTCTCTAAAGCCAAGTCAGTACTTTCATTGAATTTATCCAGTGTCACCAAATCATTTATCTTAGCCCTCACTAGAGAAGCGTCTGAGATTTTGGGATTTTCAAAAGTGAGATGCAGATCTTTCAAAAAGCTTAATTCAAACTTTGCATTAACCTCTCCTAAGATCAGAGTTTCCACAGCATATTTTACACTATTGAGGATGTCCTCATCTCCTCCTCGCAAAGAAATTGTAAACCCATTCTCAATCTCAGTACCAGCGAAGAATGCAAAGGTCTTAACCTGATTATCATAACAGTATTTCCTTATCTCAAATTTTCCGCACGTACCTAAAGAACCTTTTTTGAAGAATAGATCGTTGACTGATTGAAATATATCTGCTTTTGTGTACCTGGAGATTCTTTCAATGACTTGAGGCTTTGTATTTGATATGACTGTTATATTCGCCTCCTCAAGATGTTTCAAAGCCAATCCGCACACGGAGTCTCCAACAACAATTATATCAGGCTCCAATGATACCAATCGAGATACCAAATTTGTGATATAAACATTTTGCTGAGAGTGAATAATTCTCAAACTTATAAACAGTTCCTTTTGTTTGAGATATTCAATAGGGAACATTAACAATGCAATTTTAGGGTTCTCTATCGAGGTAGACATTTTCTTGGAATCAACGTCCTTCGTCATGAATAAGCCATCGATAACCTCAGTATCTTCAATAGAGCCACCAAAATTCTTTTTTATTTTGATGTATTGCTTTATATCAAGGGTATCAGTCACTTTGATTGAATTAACTTGCGCCATTACTCTCTTTAGTACCTCAACCCATCGCTCTCTGTTACTCTTCACATCACAATCATCAAGACATTGAAGTAATACTGACTCGAGGTATTCTCGGTATAAACAATTTTTAGCCTTATCTTCGTTGGAGTCATAAAGGACAAGCTCATCAGGATTCAGGGTCATCATTTCAAGCTGAGTAATATCCCCCAGATTTGCATCGTCCAAAGTACCACTAAATGAGGGCTGAGAGATTTGAGAGGACGTATTGTCATTGTCGGTAATTTGTTTTTTGATGTCTTGTAGTATTTCCGGTTCGGCTGAAGAATTATTACCCTGTGAATTCTTCATAAACAATTGATTAGGAGAACCATTGTGGTTGATTTGATTCGAAAGGCTATTCGGTGTTGGGGATGTAGGCGTCGAGACAGGAAATGGATAGATTATGGTATTGCTAGTATCGAAACTCGGAAGTCTGTTATTGTTCTGAGTCATAATCAGAATGTTTCTTGTCGATTTGCTCTTCCTCCTAGATCTCATCCTCAATAACGATGCATGTGCTCTCTCTTGAGATCTCAAGCGATCAGTAGGCATATCTTCTAAAAAGGTCACATTGGCGTTCTTTTGTGACTGATTACTCTCAGCATTGGAAACACTAGGGGATGTCACCTTATTAGAGTTATTGGGTATGAATTTCGAATATGGAGACGAAGGCGTCATAGTTGAACTTAGGGATCTAGGAAATAGTCTCTCGTTAACGATCATTGTAGGAAAGTCGCCTAACGTCGGTACCGCCATAGCATTATTTGCAACTGGAGGTCCAGGAGAAAGTGTCGTATTCGACGATGGCTTATCATAGCCAACGTGATTGAGCGAAGTATAAAGGGACATGACCTGCTCATCTTCATTTTCACTCTCGACGTCCTCTCCACGAAGGCCATCAAACACATCCTTCTTTTCGTCATTGAGTCCAAAAAACTCTCCACGCTTGGTTCTTTGTCTACCAAAATTTTTGTCAGTACTAGACAGAAAACGATATTTACCCACTTTTTTGGACAAAAAGCTATTATAGACATGATCAAGACTGGAAGATGCCACTGTATCAGACACAGGAGTTGCCGATCTCAAATGACTATAACCTTTGAGCCAGGAGAGGTTATCGTTCACCTGAGAGGATCCCACAGATCCAGATCCGTTCAACGAATGATATGCATTTGGTGGGGCATATTTTGGCAAGGGAATTTCGACAGCCTCACCCATACGCCTAGTTGGGATGGCCATTTGTGGGGCATTTTTTTTTGAATTGCTTCTGGTGAGCTGCTCTGTTGGAGATGAAGTAGAATAAGGATAGCTGTTTGAAGATGGGGATTGATCCACTGGAGGGAGAAGCACGTCATCATCAAGTAAGCTTCTATTAGATAAGTGAGGGTTGGTAGAACTTATCAAGCTCGCCCTCCTTGATGTGATTGATCTTGAACCCATCCGTGATAAAGGGTTTATTGACAGATAACTGTCATCAAACTGAGATTTGACCTCATCATATTCTTCAGGCTCCGATTCCGAAGAAGATGATTCGTCACTAAGATAAACGATAACATCACTGTAACATGGACGGCATACTCTTAATTTGTCATTGTATGCTTTATTTTGGGCCTGGTTGTAGCTTCCTTTTCTTTCTTCTTTATGTTGTCTATATGAAATGAATAAAGTACAATCTGCGCAAAATATCTGCCCGCAAAAACGACAGTGATGTTTCCTTCTAAACGCAGTAAACGGTTTAAAGCAGTTTAAACAATCAGACACAAAAGAATCATTCATCCAGTATTTCTTAGGTATACCACCATTTTTCAATGGGTTTTCAGAGGATCGTTCTGGCTTCTTTTTCTTCTTTTTCTTTGGAACTATTGCTGATGCTGCGCCAGTGATATTACTATTTAATATCTGTTTAGCATTATCAATAATCACTGAAGGTATATTTGAAGATGTCTTTCTTTTTATGATATCATTGCCTTTATTGAGCGCTTGGAATGTTGAAAGTGACAGGGAGTATTCACTTTGTCGATCCTTCCGTAGACGCTCAGCTTTCACAGGCGATGACTTAGCTGTACTCTCACTGTACATTGACAGATCATTGGGTAGGATTTGGGCAGATGCCTTAGGGGAAGAAATTATGCTGACATTATTTATAGTGTCGACATCAGAAGCAGAATCATCAGAAAGATCAATGTCATTGGGCAAGTTATTGAATATTTTTGAAGGTTCATTTAGGACAGTTCCAGCTTTTTCCTTTTTACTGTTTGATGCGATATTCTCCAAAAGAGGGGCATGGAGCTTTGGAACTTTTTGATCCAAAAGTACGGATGGTTCTCTCTCGTTACTAGCCAAAGCATTAACATTGATAACCGAGCTTGTCGTGCTTGTATTTAGCGAAACAGGCTGTATTCTGTTCAGCATTGACCCAAGCTTCAATGTCTTGTTATCGGATGTTAACCGGGTCTTCGAGTCGTCGCTTGTTTGAGAAACGGGAGTATGTGTTGGGTGCGAAGGATCAAGTTTCTTTTTTTCAGACTGACTATCTTCAGTGTTTACCGCAGTAATACGAGATCGATCAACACTCTCTTCAACCGACAGATCCAATAATCCAGGAGACCTTTCTGGGACATTGTTGATTGTCTCAGGTTGGGTTGTAACATTCGACTTGGTGGCCGCATCAACTTGCGATTCCAATCCTTGAACGACATGAGGGTTACTGCTCACCGTGGGGACTCTAGAAGAAGTTTCATTCACATGATCTTCGTTGTAACTATCGCTTGTGCGACGTGAATGTGGTGATGCATAGCTCTGAACAAAATTACTGGCGTTGTTTGTAACCTTGCGGAATGTCTTGGAAAATATCTTCCCCAATGTTTGTGACTTGTTCAGCTCAGGATCAGGCAAGGTCGGGAAAGATGTGAAATCCTCCTCAGATTTCTGTTGTGTTTCAATGGCCCTTTCCAAGCTCTCTTCACTGTTGTTTGCATGGCGAACCATTTCTTCGCCTTCATCTGTGGGAACACTCATCTTTACTGCTTAATATAGCAAAACAGATGCCGTGGTGATCTGCTGACCAGAGTTTTACCCTTTGAATTACCTCTTAGTTCAAACGTTCTCTGTAGCCCGAAAATGTTGCGTGCCGATCGATTGCCAAAAAAGACTGGTCTTATCAGATCCAAGTCTCCTCTGGCGCTATTCTTCGGAATGACTTAGACAAACAAGTCTGATTGTTCAATTCAATTGACTGCAAGGAAAAGTTATGGACTAGATCTTTATTCTGGACCAGTTTGGCTTTGAGGGCTAGTTTGTATCGATTATTTGTATTGTGAGTACTTTATCTGATATTAATATTTACTTTTCCTGCCAATAATTGTGCGGGCAGTCTTAAGTATTTTTAAACTGAAGTTATTCAAAATTAAGGAAAGGTGTACGAAAAAAAACAATTGAACTATATCTTGTCGACTTTATAAAAACGGATAGGGATAAAAAGAGCTGAAATGTCGTCGTCAGGATTGCAAAGACGTCGTGGTGGAAACAAGGTCCCTAATTCGTCGGCACCCAAATCAAGATCATCAGATTCGTTTGACGGTGAGGAATATCCAAAGCGCCTAGACGAAGACCACAAGGTTGGTTTCGACTCACGCGATATTCAAGACAGGGAGGAATTGAACTTGCCGTTGTTGACATTGATGGAGGAGGTTTTGTTGATGGGGTTGAAGGACAAGGAGGGATATTTGTCATTCTGGAACGACAACATTTCATATGCCTTACGTGGGTGTATATTGCTTGAGCTCGCTTTTCGAAACAAGATCAGTCTCGTGAGTGACCCAGCCAGGAGGGTCTTTGAGTTAAGTGATAGATTGGTGGAGGTAGTCAATACAGAGCCTACGGGCGAGGTTTTGTTAGATGAGGCCTTGAAAATTATGAAGAATGACGAGTCGAGGTTGTCAGTGACCAGTTGGATCGACTTATTAAGCGGGGAGACATGGAACCTCATGAAAATAAGCTATCAGTTGAAGCAAGTTAGAGAAAGGCTAGCTAAGGGTTTAGTCGATAAGGGAATTTTAAGAACTGAAAGAAAGAATTTTTTCTTGTTCGACATGGCGACTCACCCAGTTGCAGATAAAATGTCAAAAGAATACATCAAACATAGAATTTTAAATCTTTTGACTCAGAGAACTGTCGACTTGGAGGCTCTTTCTAATGATCAGTTCCCTGCGAAAACATCCTTCAAATATCTTAGATCAATCGCTCTTGTTTGCGGTGCTTACGCTGCAAACGTCTTAGAGAACGTGTTAATATCTTTAAACTACGATAAAAGGGACCAGGCTTTGGCTAGGGCAGACGAGTTGCTCAGCGCTTTCAGTGAATACCCTTTCAACTTATCACAACCGAGCTCTCTTGGATTGGGTTCTAACTTGGGAGAAGAAATTACGAAGGAAATTGAGGAGAGCAGTGTAGACGAACTTCAAGTAGAGTTGATTGCAGCAATTTTGAATGTTTTTGCAAGAATGGATTCTATATTATGATTGTTATCGAACCAAAAAGGTAGCACTAGTCACTATCCGCAATTTTCATGCTTCTCACAGAGGGGGTCATTAGAGCACCAAACCCCACGCTCAAAGCTTCAAAGTCGATTGGAGGGTCATGATTTTCCTTCATGAAAAAGTATCCAGTATAACTCTTAGTAAATTGTTCCATAATATATATAGCAATTAAAGACTATTTTTCAAATAATTGCTCCCCAGGTAAATATCAAGATGATTTTCACTCTTTTCTAATGCGTCGGGGCCTCCAACTTGGTAGACAAAGGCCGCAATCAACGAGCGCTCAGGATCGGGGAAGTCACCACAAGAGTCCCACCACATTCCTCCACCCAAGTTTTTCAGCTTGATGAACTGTGCTTTAATCCTAGCAGATTGCGTATTGTCATAAACGATGAGTTGCATTTTAGTAGGATCGTAACATAATGCACTGACCTTTTTACTATCAAAAGAGATTGTAGAATCTTGGAAAGGGACCAGCTTATAGTCAATTATATCCCCTTGTATGGATCCGGGTTGTTTATGACTTTTGTTAAATGGATGTCCGATATGAGCTGACGAGACCCCATGGAAAACCCGTCCATAAAGTGGCATTCCCATAACAATTTTTCTAGGATTGATACCCGACTTCATGTAGTAAGCTATGATGTCAGAGCAATTCAAATCATTGGCTCCGTTGAATCCGAATAGATTAGAATGATATCCGGTCTTCTCTGACCACGATTCACCGTTGAAATCGTAACACATTACGTTCCAGAATGACAAATACCTATCCAAATCGCATAGATTTAGCGCTTTCAATTGTTCCTCACCAGCTGGAGACGCAATGGTTAGTAGAAGTCCAGTATGTATATTATCCAAACCTTCTCTTAGTAACCTCAAAAGCTCAACGAGTCTTGAACATTCCTTGGGATTTTTAGGGTACTCCCAGTCAATATCTAAACCATCGAATCCATACTCCTTCACGTGCCAAAGAGCTGTGTCCACAAAGGTTTTCATTTTATTCTTGTCTCCCATTGTCACACTGAAAGCATCTGCTGTACCCCAGCCACCGATAGAAGCCGATACTTTCATGTACCTGTTCAACTTTTTCATTTCAAATATTTGCTGAAGGTTACCGGTAACCTTCTTTCCTGTTTCAGGAGCGTCCAATGGCATTTGAACATCACACCAGCAATCACTAAGCTTCACTTTACCTGAACTGCTATCAATGGCTAAAAACGCATAAAACAAGTTTGTAATTGATTTGGCAGGCACTTCAACTGCAAAATGCTTTCTTTCATACACGGACCAATTCGAGTAGTAGACGCATGTTTTGAACTTACTCGGATCTTCGGTATTGCTTGAGGGCTTACGTAGAGCTGAAAAATGGCCTCTCATATTTTAGTTCTTCTAGTTGTTCTTATAAGCATCGCTTTCAAATTGATCGTTACAAAATGACCTTTTTGTACCAGAGTAGTTGCAACTAGTTTTCAGTTTATATAAAGGAAAAGGTGTCAGCAAAATACAAATATTTTTGAGAGAGTAAAGCATATGTCATATACGATTGATTCATTGAGACTAACATGGCGCAAGTGGAAAGCTTATTGAAACTACCTGATGGAGTCGCCTATACAATAATTCCAGGGACCAAAATTCATAAGGATGATTGCATGTATTGCTATGATACAGCCGAGAATAATTCATCTGGTCTTGATGTGTGTTTAAGCTGTTATGAGGCGTTCTCAAGAGGCGAATTGAATCATACACAAGAGCATTACGAGTCGACGAGACACTCTTTGTATTTGAATATCAAGAAAGAATTGAGGCCTGAACATGAGCGTAATCAGTATTTGAATGAAAACGGGGAACGGAAACAAAAGATGGCAAAAATCGAAATAAGGGAATTATCGGAGGAAGAGACTTACAATATCAGCTATGCTGTGTACGACATCTCAGAAAACAAGCTGTATGAACTTGACCTGGTTTCGCCTGAGATCCAGCAACTTGTCACCAGTGTCTTGACTGCTACCTCATCTAACAAACAAGATGAGATAAAAGCTTGGGAACAAGAAATAACTGCATGTGAACACTCAGTTGATGTGGTGCAAACACCAGTGGAAAAAGTAGAGCTATCAAAATGTCTGCTTTGTGAATTGAAAGAAAACTTATGGATCTGCTTACATTGTGGTGCCATTGGTTGCGGAAGAGAACAATTTGGATCTTCGTTAAAGGGGAACTCACATGCGCTTGCTCACTATGAATCCACCGGACACTCAGTGGCAGTCAAATTAGGATCTTTGAGTGCGACTGATGAGAACAGCTACGATGCTTACTGCTACAAATGCAATGATGAAGTGAAAGTGTTTGATATCGCGAAGAAATTGTTGACATATGGAATAGACATTAAGAATGTTACGAAAACAGAAAAGAGTTTGACAGAATTGAATTTGGATCAAAATTTGAGTTGGGATTTCAAGTTGGATGGTCAAAATGGAGAAAAGCTTCCCGCGGTGTTCGGGACTGGGTTGACTGGTATTCAAAATTTGGGTAACTCATGTTACTTGAATTCAGTGGTACAATCATTATTTGCTTTGGAAAATTATAGAAATTACTTTGAAAATGAGAATTTTCCCAAAGGCAAGGATCCTACTAAGGATTTGAAGTCTCAACTCTTGAGGCTTTACGATGGATTAATAAGCGGAAGATACTCAATACCAGCTTCCGCGAAGGGTGAAGATTATCAACTCGGAATAAAGCCATCTACTTTCAAATCATTGATAGGAGAAAACCATCCGGAGTTCAAGACTCAGAAGCAACAGGATGCGTTTGAGTTCTTATTGTATCTTTTAGATAAAATTGATAATGAATTTGGCTTATCTGTCAACAAAGATTTCAAATTTCTATATGGTAGCAAAGTGGTGTGTACAAATTGCGCAGCCGCGAAGGTCACTGATGAGATTGTTGATAACTTATCCTTACCCATTGAAGACCAAGTAATAGGGACAGACACCAAATCAGAGAGACCGGTCTACAAAGAGGTTTCATTACCTGAAACACTCAAACGGTACTGTCAGCCTGATTCTATCGATGGGTACAATTGTGAAAACTGTCAGAAAACGACTACGGCGTTGAGATCGACAGGGTTTGCATCTTTTCCAAAGTATCTAAT
Source organism: Priceomyces haplophilus (assembly GCA_001599895.1). Lineage (NCBI taxonomy): Eukaryota > Fungi > Ascomycota > Pichiomycetes > Serinales > Debaryomycetaceae > Priceomyces > Priceomyces haplophilus. Next base: position 680,016 of record BCIF01000003.1, on the reverse strand, counting down.
CTTAAGTGTGAACAGAATCAAATTGCAAAACTGGGTTCCATTAAAAATTGACGTACCAATAGTGATACCCTACGAGTTAGATTTGTCTTCTTTTATTGCCCCAGTAATAACTGAAGGTGAAATCAAGGTCCCGAATGATTTTGAAGGGCCCAAAAATGCTGCTACAGATTTTGCTCCCAATGAAGAATCACTTACAATGCTCTTGAGTATGGGTTTCCCAGAGAACAAGGCAATTTCTGCTTTGAAAAACACCGGAAATAATAACGTAGAAGATGCAATGAACTGGGTTCTTGCACACTTAGATGATGCAGAGAACATAGAAGCTGACACAGGCGCTGAAGCGTCTTCAGCTTCTTCGGAGGAACAAATTTCGAATTTGGTAAATATGGGGTTTTCTCGCAAGCTATCCCAAAAAGCTTTGATAGTTTCAAACAATGACCCCAATGCAGCAGTAGATTGGCTTTTTAATAACCCGGATGATGATGGATCGCTCTCGGACATGGAGCCTTCTGTAGATCTTACAAGCGAGAAGGCCGCGTTGATAGAGGAACTTCATCATAACAATGGTTCATCTTCGGTTAATTATACAGTTAAGGCTGTTATATGTCATAAAGGAACTTCTCCGCACACAGGCCACTATGTTGTCTTCATCAGAACCCTTATACAAGGTCAAATACGCTGGGTTTTGTTTAATGACGAGAAAGTGGTGGTTTGCGACGACTCAAATTTGGAAGATATCAAAAGCAATGCCTACATTTATATCATGGAAAAAAAGTAAGTTTTATGCACATAGATCACTTAAAGATTGTAACGCACCTGTGATCATTGCTAAACTTTCACCATAAGGAAGATCTATAGACTCATGTATAGGATGTGAAGATGAATCTTCTATTCTAGGCACTACTTCAAGTCACGTGAATAGACCACGTTCTTTAGTTTTCAGTCTCAAGTTAGAATCCTACATGTAGCAAATATAATTTTTCCATAATGCCTAATATGGCTGAAAAGTTTTACGATGTGCAACTTATCTGTCACACTATTACTCATAATTAAACTCCAAAGTTTTATCTACTTCGACGAATAGTAATATTCTTTAATTGCTCATAAAGTCAAAGAATAGCGAAGTAGCGATGTTCATTACTAACGATAACGTTGGAGACAGACTGCGGTTGGAAGATTGGAGAAGTAAGTATAACTTATAGAAAATGACAACGAAGTGATATTAACCCATAAGTTCGTGGCTACGATCCCCTCACTCCACCAGACTTGTTACAGCATGAGTTCAAATTAACGGAAGCTTCACAAAAAACAATCTTGGAGGGAAGAGACCAAGCAACCGATATTTTGAACGGAAAGGACGACAGGTTGATAGTAGTGGTAGGACCTTGTTCGATCCACGATCCCGTAGCCGCTTTAGACTACGCGGAAAGATTAAAGAAAGCTTCGGACAAGCATAAAGGTGAGCTTCACATTGTCATGAGAGCCTATTTAGAAAAACCAAGAACTACAGTTGGTTGGAAGGGATTAATTAATGATCCAGAAATCGATGGATCGTTCCAAATCAATAAAGGTTTACGAATTTCCAGAAAACTTTTTGTGGAATTGACAGAAAAGCTTCCAATTGCAGGTGAAATGTTGGATACCATTTCACCACAGTTCTTGTCCGATTTATTCTCCGTTGGAGCTATTGGTGCGAGAACTACCGAATCTCAGTTGCACAGAGAGTTGGCATCTGGACTTTCATTTCCTGTTGGCTTCAAGAACGGTACAGATGGAACATTGGGAGTAGCTGTTGATGCTTTGAGAGCTGCTTCTCATCCGCATCACTTCCTTTCGGTGACAAAGCCTGGTATAGTGGCTATTGTAGGTACCGAAGGAAACAAGGATTGCTTCGTTATATTAAGAGGTGGTAAGAAGGGCACAAACTACGACGAGAAGTCCGTCAAAGAAGCTAAGCAGCTGTTGATTGATAGTAAAGTCGTAACCGAAGAAAATCCAGGGCCAAGAATCATGGTTGACTGCTCTCACGGAAATTCTAACAAGAATCATAAAAATCAGCCCTTGGTTGCGGCTGAGGTTGCCAGACAAATTGCAAATGGGGAAAGCAGCATTTGTGGTTTGATGATTGAGTCCAATATCGTAGAGGGAAGACAAGATGTTCCACCGTTAGATAAAGGCGGAAAGGACGCTTTGGTTTACGGTAAATCTATTACAGATGCTTGTATTTCTTGGGAGGATACCGAAGAAGTTCTCGATGTTTTAGCCAAAGCAATCAAAACTAGAAGGGAGTTAAAATGATCAAGCTTCAATTAATAAACTTGTATGTACTTAAATAAATGCTATAGATTGCATCATTAAATAATGAACAGTGGTGTTGTCTTCAATTTCTTATCTGATAAGGTTTACCCTTATATACAAGGAACCAATGGCGATCAATCTATAAATAATCAAACATGCGATCAAACCGCCAAAAAAGGCATGAAGATTTATGTCCAACTTGTAATACTCCAAAACTTTCAGACCTGAACTTAAGGTACAATGAACATCCCCACAGTCAAAATGTTGATTTGCAAAGCCCAATTTCGAGCAAATTCCAACAGCATACTTCGACGGATTGATAAAGTTGACGCCATAAAAAAAGGAAGGCATATTGATTGACATGGTTCCTCCCATGAAAATTGCCACGATGGCTATTGAACTCAAAACGTTCAAAGCAAGTCCCAAGTGGTTCAATATACTATTAACGAAAATACCCAATGATTCGCCGCAATTGATCAAAACGAAAGCTGAAAGAAACATACTGAAAAACATGCCCGCATCACGTGGAAGTCCACATGCAAACACAATCAAGGCAGAAAATATGGCACTTGTGATTATTTCAACAGGCAACTCAATTAGCATGTAACTCACACTAAACTCAAACACCCCATAAAGACCATCTTGATATTCTTGATAAAACAAATCTCTTTCTGTTGGATACAAGGAAACATTGTTAACTAACCCAACGAAATACAAATTCATGACTTCCTGGATCAATCCTAGTCTATTGTTCACACCATCATCAGAGTGCTTCAAAGGAGCAAAGTATAATGTATTGACAACGCTCAAAAATATCGTTTGACCCGCTCTAGCTATCAAAGCATCTTTTGTTCTGAGGGTATTGATAATTTGTCTTTCCGAGATAGTACGAAGAGTGCTCCATGCGGACAAACTTTTTCTCTCGTAATTGGAAAGGTCGACTGAGCATCTCAGTGCAACCTTATTATTTGTAGCTCTATTCCTCCATAATTCGACAAGATCATCTATCCTTCTTTGTACAACGTTTTTATCATCATTTACACCCCGTGATACTAAATCTAGAGCGAAATCAGCAACATTTGCATCATGGGGAACATATAAGCCAGTTGATTCGAAATACTCTCTAAGTTTACCTGCAATTCCACTGTAAACAACTCTTCCCCCCTTCGCCAAGAGTAGTAACGTGCCAAATTTTTCAAAGACGCTTTCACTTGGTTGATGGATTGTGAGAATAATTGTTCTTCCTTCTCTACTCAAATTATTAAGAAGCAGAAGGATCGCATTTGCAGATCTGGTATCTAACCCAGATGTTGGTTCATCCAAAAATAAAATTTTTGGTCTCGATAAAAGTTGAATTGCAATCGATAATCGTCTTTTGTTCCCACTGGAGATACCTTTAACAAACTCGGATCCAACCAAAGTATCTGCACAATCGACTAACTCAGTCTTTCTTAACAAGGTATTGACAATTATCTGAATTCTCCCATGATCTTCAACAGGAAGTCTTATCCTTGCTTGATAATATAGAGATTCTCTGACCGTGAGTCTTGGTAAAAGTGTATTATCATGCTGAGTAACGTAAGCCGATAGCTTGGCTAGGCGAGAAGTTGTTATAGGCTGCACAGTATTAATAAGAATCTCACCAGATGTACTGCACTTGAACGTTAACCTGTTAGAAAGGAAATTGAGAAAAGTCGTCTTACCACTTCCCGAAGGACCCATTATTGCATTCACCTCCCCTGATTTGAAGAATGTCGAAACTCCGTCCAAAAGAAGTTTTTCAGAAGTCTTTTTGATCAGGAATTTAGCTGATAAGACTGTCAAAGACAAATCCTTGACAAGTATATTTAAAGGATGATCCTTTGCCACCATTGATGGCGACAGTTCACGATCTTTCTTTGACTTGGTTTGATTCAAGCCAGATGCACATTGAAAGTCGTCATGATCATCTGCATCGAAGGACTCCTGGCTGTCCGTTACAGATTTCTTCTCGTCAAATGATTGGTCTTCACTCTCATCTTCCTCATCTCCTAACCGATTGGTTTTTGTCTCAGCAACGGAACCTTCAATATTTTTAAATCTCAAAGCTACGGCGGATAAAACATTGAATCCAACATACCAAGCGACCAAAATTCCGATTGGTTCCGCGATCCAGTTAGATGGAAAGCTGAGAACTTGTAATTGATATTCTCCAGTATATTCACTACAGTCACTGCTACCACTGGGGCAATTACCCATCCAATCTGTGTACTGGTTGGCACATAATGCACCAAATGCATACCAGAAATGAGCAATGTACTTAGTCCATCTCACATAAACGGGAAGAGTTCCCGCGCTAACGAAGTACCCACATGCAACGTTTTGTAATTGATAAAAAACATTTGTCATCAAAGACGACATTGCAAAATCAGGAGAGATTGCAAAAAGTAACAATCCTGCCGAGATGCCAATCATAGTGACCAAGAGATTTATTACCCAATATATGAAAAAGTAAGAAGCCGAGCCTTCCATCCGTAATCCGAACATAAAATAGGTTATCAGGGAAAATATAACCGATATTGGTAAATCTTCCAACAAGAATTTCCCCAATTTTCGTGACAATATAAATCCACTCACACTGACACAATTTTCTCTATATTCTCGTATGAAGCACATCCCATCCAGTGCCCAAAGTCTTTCTATCTCGATATACATTGGGCAAAATCCAATGACTTCTAGCATTACATAGAGACAAGACGTAGTGGCACGAATACCAGCAATGTCCAGACCAGGCTTGTAAAAAAGCCATCCACTAACCACTCCAAAAAACACAGCCATACCGTTTAATGCAAGTAATGATATATGATCTCTTGAAGTCAAGGTAAAAACTCGCTTTGTGAGTACTGAAACTTCCCTGAAAAACGATATCTTGTTATCTTTAGATCTTTTGAGGCGATCAATGTTTTTTTCGAATAGTTTAGTCATCTCTTTCGAAGTCAATGAGGTATCAAGTTTCGGAGCATATACTCTCCAGAGTGAAGCAAGCCTATCGATTCTCTTTGTGGTGTCAATTTCCCTTAATTTGGACGTTGAATCCTTTGATGATAAACTCAAAATGTAATCAAATGCATTAGTTGTTTGTTGGATTTCATCCTTGACAAAATCAATTGATGAAAAATATGCTGTAGAGTCCAAGACGTTTCCATAGTACACAACGCGACCACCGTTGGTCAACAAACACACCTTGTCAAACATGTATGTAATCTCACGCCTGGGCTGATAAATGGAAAGGATGACTGTGATTCCGATCTCAGGAGATGCTAACTTTTTCAATACCAGCATCAACTTCATAGAAGTGGAGGCATCAAGGCCTGTGGTGGGCTCATCCAAGAATAAGATGGAAGATCTTGAGAGAAGCTGGACGGCGAGTGAAACACGTCGCCTTTCACCTCCAGACAAATGTGTTTTTTGAGTTCCAAAGGATGAAATGATTTCTTGTGAAAGATGAGTAAGATCCAAGATAGACAATAAGGAGTTCACCAAATTGACTTTTTCCTGTTCAGTTGTTGACGGCGGTAACCTCAAATCTGCTTGGAATTTCAATGTCTCATATACTGTCAAACCCGGTAAAAATACGTCGTGCTGTAGTAAGTAGCCGTATCGGATCTTTTTTGGTCCCCCTTCTTGCAAGTAGTCAATAATGCCACTGAAGGATAACTTTTTGTTCAGAACGGTGAGTCTTTGGGACAACACGTTGAGAAGACTTGTTTTGCCCGTTCCGGAACCCCCCATCACTGCAAGGAGTTCGCCTGCTCCAAGGTCAAAGGAAACATTATCTAAGATTTTATTGCAATATCCGGGTGCTAATGCCTCAGGATCGTTCTTTTTCTGGCCCTTTACCGACACACATAGATCTCTTACCTGGAAATTAACCCTATCCTTTGGGTCAACTCTAAGTATGTTCAAGACATCCATTAGGCCATTTAATTAAAAGAATGCTGCCAATAAGTCTAATTATCATAGCTATATAAATGAGATTCCGCGAACCATAATAATATCGCGCGCAATATCAATCGCCTATTCAGGAAGTTACAGCTGCAGATATTCCGTCAAAAGGTGCTTAAGAATTTACGAACATTCGATGAAGCTCAACGGCCGGAAGTGTACGCCGGCAAGTCAAATCGTTTACATGCAAATCTATTTGGGAACTATTTACGGGACACCTCAAATGAGTTGAAGTCAACGCCATTGAAACGTACACTCTAAGCAAAGCATAGGCAGCGATGGCATCAAAGGCATGCTACTCTTCAAAAAGCATTTTCAACTCTTCTATTCGCATCTGGCGTCTCTCCTCCTCATCAATGACCACCACCTCGCCAAGACGTTTTTTGCGCTCTTGAATTTTGAGCATCTTCAGCTCAATAGAGTCCTTCACGATAAAGCGCAATACAGAGACGTTTTTTCGCTGACCGATGCGATGGATCCGATCAATTGCCTGTTCCTCGATGTTGGGCAGCCACCAGGGATCCATAAGCACCGCGGTGGAGCTAGACGTTAAATTTAGCCCTACGCCACCAGCTTTTAGCGATAGCAACAAGATCGTAATTTTATCACGACGAGCATGGGGGTCCGCGAAGCTGTCTAGAATTCGCTGGCGATCTTTTAGTGCGAGCCTCCCGTCAAACTTCAAAATCACGAGCTCTGAACCGAAATGCTCGGCCAACTCCACGTTAATGATGTCTAGAAACGACGAAAACTGCGAAAAAACTATCAACAGGTCTCCAGGCACATGCAGCGAACTTATGTGGTTTACGAGGGCTTGTATTTTGGATGAAGAGCGCTTTTGGTCGTAAAGATGAAGGTCGAAATCACGGCCTTCCAGACCTGGAATCTTGATGCGAAATATTTTAGTTCTAGAAAGAACGGAACGGCAATTAGGGCAGAGCGGAATTTTATTTGCCATTTCTTGGAAATCCAAATGGCCTATGAGGCAGTCCAAACAAAAGGAGTGACCACAGGTTGTAATGCAAAGCTTGGAAGCGGGTATGGGCGTTTGCGTACATATCGAACATTCAGAACCACTTAGTGAGACTTTTGAGTAAAGCGATTGCTTAACGGCATAAACCTCTTGATCAGAAATGTACAGGTCTTCCGATCCTTGGAGCAAAAGCTGTATTTGCTTGATGTCTTCTTGCTTCTGTGCGCCTCCCTCTGGTTCCTCTTCTGATTCGGAAGACTTCCCCACCAAGTATGGATGACAGCATATCTGACGAAGCCTTAAAATATGCGTCAAGATTTGCGAGTAGCGCTTTAGCAATTGGCCACTTTTCACTCCTTCCGTAAATGTTTTTGAAGCCCTTCCCTTGAACCAGTCGTAGACTTTTTGTTCGTACGAGTTTAAGGTTATATCTTTAATAACCACTTCTTTAGAAGGAAGGTCTATTAGTGGGGTTCCATCTTCCAGCTTTGTATCCTTAGTTCGACGCAAAAATATAGGGTCTAGAATCATCTTGATGACATCAAATGCTTGTGCTGTTTGCTTCAGCTCAAAAGGAATGCTGATGAATGTGCGCCAGTAAGAAATGTTAGCCCATGGCTCTAGCCGCAAAAATTTTACTAGTGAGTACAAATCGTCGAGCCTGTTGATTATGGGAGTCCCAGTTAGTGCCCACCTTCGTGCCAGATCTAGCTCGAAGATAGCTTTAGCAACCTTAGTATTTCTATTTCTTATATTGTGTGCCTCATCAAGTATAATTCTGAAAAATCTGATGGAGAAAAGCCCCATATTTGACTTGGATCTAGTTGCACTTTTTCTTGAATACTTTATGTATTCGCTGACAATTGTCCCATACGTTGTGATCATCATCACTGGGATGTTCTTATCACGTCTGCTCAAAACGGATCTGAGTTCAGACTCTGCAGTTCCTCCATAATACACTAAGCATTTGTGATTAGCATTGCTATTAGTTCTATCAAATTCATTCTTCCATTGAGTGAGCAATGACATCGGCGCAACGATCAAAGTGGTCCTAAATGCATAGTTCCTATCAATGGACTCAGGAACTACTGACATGTCATAAGGAACGGAAGCTATCAATGAGAGAGCTGCAATGGTCTTCCCCAATCCCATCTCATCAGCCAAAATTCCGCCGTTGGCCACGATTTTCATAAGTGGTTTCTCGATGGACATCTCTCCGCTGTACATGTTCGCGTAGAAATAAGAGTCTTCCTCGCTTTTATCCCCCGGAAGTTTGGAAGAGGAAAGAGACCTATCCTCTGGCCATTTATACTTCTTCCATAATGGGTTGAAATGGGCTGCTCTTGTTCTTAGTATTTTATCTCTCTTTTGGGTAGATAACACATCTCCTGCTTCCGACTGAGCCAACGTTTCCAAAACTTCTATTTCATTTTCCCTGATAAGCATCCACCCAAGCCCAACTCTCTGGTATTTACGCATGCTAAGATTAAAGTTAGATTCCGGCGGCGTCACTGAATCAGGAATACTATCAAGAAGGTACTTTTGATTGTTTGTTTGGTATAACTCTTTGAGCTGGTCAATATTCAACGTGTCGTGCTGAGCAGTTTCTTCAGTTGAGTTGGTAATACTCTCCTCACTGACTTCCTGTTCTTGTGACAGTATAGATTGTTGCGAAAGGCTGCCATTCTTACCGACCAAAGCGCTCATCAGAAGACTTTCAAATAGCCGTGATAAAGCGTATTGTCTATGTCTCAATACGACCTCGCTTTCATTTTCATTGATGGTAGAGTTATCCAACATTTTTTGCCTTTTGCTGGGAAGATGAAGTTCATTATGAGTCAAGTCAAAGCTACTAATGAATGCGTTCTTATTCAAAAAGCAATCGATTTGTATGTAGAATGAGTCGCCAATCGATAGCCGGCGGCTGGTGTCCAACATTACAGTGGTGTCGAATTCTGCGATCTTCAAATCTAACAAAGGTGCAATCATACGCGTCGTTTCTTCAGATATTCTTCCAATCTCTCTAGAGTATTCTGCTTCACTCTTCGCACTGGTGTATATCCTCATTGTAACTGGCGAGCTGCTTTTTGAAGATTTGATATCGAGCTTCCTCAACTCAAGCTTGTCCAAGTATTTAAGAGCTTTCGTTGTTGGTCTTGTGGCCCAAGCTTCAATGTTCAACGAGCCAACAAATCTTCTCCATTTTGGACTCGTTTCTTTGTCCTCAAGGCTTCGATCATGAGTGTCGGGGGGTTCTGTTATTAAGTTTTCACTAGCGAGCGTCGTGATTCTAGCCCTCTGCCTCGAGCTTTCTTTGAAAGAACTTGACAAATAGTCGTTGATCGCCAACGTTAGGTAGTTTGGTCTGTTGAAGTATTCTTTGTACAACGACTCAACCACCAGAGTATCTAGATCGCCCAAGACGCTCACGAGCTGATCTCGAAAAAGCGAAAACCCCTTTAGCTCTGTTGCCTTGCCATACTGCTCTGAATCTATAATCTCTATCTCATCTTTATCAGTGTCGTCATCTTGAACCCGATGAGGTGCTACTTGCTCTCTTTGATTGCCGTCAACCGATGGCCCACCTCCTAGCCCGCTATATATAGCGCTCAGAGGTTCAGCTTCAACTTCTTGGAAGAATCTTTTTTTCGTTACCATAGTTAAAGTTCATATCTAGCCTGAATTTACGTTATCTCTCCGCTGTATCTAGCGATGATCTCTACTTTTAGTTAGGTTCCAGTACGCGACATTTAGTTTTGCAGTTTTACTAGAGTAAAGATGTGAATTATATATTAGTAATGTTACAGCCTATAAACTAGATCAATAGACAGTCCGTGTTTATCATACTACCGTACTGGTAGGGATCAATGTTATGACTTTCTGTCCAGTCTTTTAGATTGCCTAGAAGCAAGGATATTTGTCCCGTGGAAGGATCTTGCTTGAGAAGCTTCATGAACTCCAACGTCATCAAGATATCGTCTTTTCTGAAGCCAGAGAGATCTGCAAGCGAATCAAGGGTAACGGCATCACCAGGAGAGAAGCTCGACACCAAGATATGGGCCAATTTGTTGGACCAAAATATCAAATAGGTGGCCCTTCCGAAGGGAGACAAGGGAAACTCCGGGCCGCTTCTTGCTTGGCCCGGGGTTGATTTCGAGAGTTCATAGGAAAACTCGATGAGCAACGAGCCTATGTGGCGCCTTTGGTAGGGAGGAAACACACACACACAAGCCAAGTTGTTGTCGTTGTCCCACGATAGCACTTCCTTGGAGAAAAAGCCCATGGGTTTCAAATGGTGTTCAGTTATTGAATCAAGTTCGTTCACATCATTGTGATCTTCGCCGTAAACAACGTAGAAGTCAAAATGGTCCACGTTGTAGTACACTGACTTGTCGTCCAAGAAAAGCTTGCTGAAGAGCGACAAGTTTTGGCAAAACATCGTGTGTTCGAATCCCCGGACTTGCTTGATGACGTACGGCGTATCGTCGTCTCTATATACAATTTTGCCAATGACGGGTTTTGAAACGTTGAATGGACATGCCACGCGGTGGCTCTCAATAATGCCACTGTTATCCGTGTACTTAAAACAGTATTCGCATACATACAACTTTTCAAGCCAGTACAGCGATTCCAAGTCTTTGCTTGAGCCATTACTATGTGCCAACGCCTCACATGAGTTCTTCTTGTGTTGGCCCAGCTTTGACACCAAAGTGTTGTAGTAGGTCGTGCCTAGCATTTTACTGTGGTTTGGCATGAAGTACGCTGCATTTCCGTACCAAGTGTCACACTCATAGTTTCCTAGCTGGACTGTCTTTATATTTCGACTCTCCAACACGCCGTAGACAGTTTCATTAGTAGAGATGTTTGAGGTCTCGCCAGCTGGCTTTCCGCTTGACATGCCACTGTCAATGAGTCAAACCTTGACTCACCTTATATACGGTGGATATAATTCTAGTATGCTTGTCGACAGGGTTATCAAAATCTCAATTATATCGAAATATACGCGTAGATGCTCGAGACAGTTTTACTCACCGTTAAAGTAACATTAAACAACATGCCACCTAAAGGCTGGAGAAAGAACGCTGACGGGACATATCCAACAACAAGCAAAGCCGAGGATGCCGTTGCTATTGACGATTTGTTGTTTCCAAGAGCTACGGTGCTTAGACTAGCCAAAAATGTCTTGAACTTGAACGATGATGATGATAGTGGGATTAATGGCAATAAAACGAATATGTCGCTTGCAAAGGACTCTTTGTTGGCATTACAGCGTTCAGCTACGGTCTTTGTCTCCCACTTGCTATTCCACGCTCGTCAAATATCGAAGAATAGCTCCAGAAAGACCCTCAATGCACAAGATATCATGGCGGCCTTAGAAAAAACAGAATTCTCAGGACTCATACCCGACGTTAAATACAAGTTAGAAGCCTACGAGGCCTCCATAGTATCGACTAAGAAGGAATCATTGACAATTGGTGCTCGTACTGGTGTTAATGAAGACGAGGATCAGACAAATGGAACTTTGAAGAGGCTCAAAGACAACCAGGAGCAGGCTGTACGCGTCAGGGATGAAAGCGAACGAGACGACGACGCAGAGGACGAAGAGATGTATGATGATGACGATGACGATGATGATGCTGATACTAGAAAGGAGGAACAAGATGCTGATGTCACTGACGAAGTAGCTTTGGAAGATGAACTCGATGATGGAGGTACTGAAAATCCTATCGCCGCGTTGGCAAAGGAGGAGGATGAACTCGAGGGCAATACAGCCAGCGATTCGAATAATGCACACGATGGCGATAGGGAAGAAGAGGAAGAAGAAGAAGACGACGACGATGATGACGAATGAAAATTTGTACGTATATCAAAATAGAGTAGTTGTACTGTAGACCGAACACCGTAAATAGTGTTAAATGCATTTTCCATACGCAGGGAGACCACACCCCCATCCTATGAGTAAGTATATAGATACAATGATGATGGATATTATGATAAGTTTGGTTTTGAACGTGTTCAACCATAACTTTCGTTTTACCATTTGTGCCCTTTTCTGGAACATCAGTGCAGAGGAGGCAAGTCGATCTGTCTGATCCACCAACAAGTTTATTTTATCACCCCTAGCCATCAACTTATTGATGTTATCCATCATTATTTGTCTAACTTCCTCGACTTCCTCATTAGCTAATAGAAGATGAGTCACATTTTCTTCGTAAGTATTACCTGACATATCGCCCTCGTTGGAATTGATTGCTCCATAATTCTGGTTAGGGGGGACACCATGACCCTGATTTATTTCCTCATACATGATTATTTGGTTCATTACTAGTTTAAACTCCCCAAGCTTGTTCTTATTATTTGCAGCAACTGCGTTATCACTAGTGGATGTCTCCACATTCTGTCTAAAACTGATATAGTTGTCAATAATCTTTTTCATAGCCGACAACAATACCATTTTATTGACGTTCTTGTCAGAAATCAACACTACAGTAATCATATCATTGCTACCATCACCGTTAGAGAGCTGTTTCTTCATAAAGTAAAGCGCTAAATTGGTATTGGTGACAGACGAGCTGGTCATTATTGGTATAGATCCGATAAGCGTTTTCGATGCATTTATGATCCCTAATTCTTGCGATATTATCTCCAAGCTATTCAAGTCATTAAAAGAATGCGCTATCTGGTAGTTTTCATAGGTGTATAGTGTAGTTGAATTGACTGTTAAGGAACAATGAATGACTAAATATAGTTAGTACTAGTTCTCCACTCAGACATCTAGGATATTCTCTCGGTGCTTGCTCGCACGTGGTAAGATAACTTACCTGATTTGTATAGATCAGAACTCATCGCTGTTACTTGAAGCTAAACTCCTGTCAATTGTTGTTATAGACCTAAACAAATGACTGTCACTTAAGGGTACAATGGTAAATGTCACACTATGTGCAGGATTTGAAGTTTTGCAGTACATCATCATAAATATTTTAGTCGTAAAGAAGAGATGAGATGAGTATACACAATACGTGATATAGATCGTCCAAAATTACTCAATATGGGGACTTATAGAAAGAGATTCAACGAGAAAGGTAGGTCGGGCATGCTTGCAAAACAAGCAGCGCTCAAAAAGATTAGAAACAAGCAATTTACAAGGCACCTTGAAGATGATCTGGCCCCCAAAGTAGTGGCAGCTCCTGAAGTTGAAGCAGATTCTAATGCAGAACTTCTCCAGCCAATTTCCCAGAAAGAAAAAGAGGAGAGAAAGAAAAGGCTTCGGGAATCTGTTTATGGTAGCAATGAAGTAGAGTCAAAATTGAGCAAGAACAAAAGAAAACGTCTTGATAAATACATAGAGCATCAAATGAAAAGAGAAGAGAAAAAGGTGTTGCTAGAAAAGCTAGCCACTACAAAAATAGACACGAGCTTGCTAGCACAATCAAAGCAATTAGGAAAAGGGAAAGCAACTAAGAGGGAACAATTCATAGAAGCCTTAGAATTAGAGAGACAAGGTAGAGGCAACGAGGTCACAAGAGACATTCTTTATGAAGAGAGGGTGGTCAAGGATTGGCCTGGCGAAGCCAATACATACAACAAGGCTGAAAGTAGTGAACTTGGTGACGATTCTTTGCACTCACAGCCTGAATCAAATAGGAAAGAAGAATCTATTGATACTAATGATACTGCTGAAAGCTCTACTGGCTTCGTCGATAATCGACCTGCCAAATTTGGCGGCGCCGGATCTGGCTTTCTGTTCAATAACTTACCAAAATCTACTAAGAGTAAGCCCAAAAAGAAGTACAACTGGAGATTGAGATTGGAGCAAGAAGCCAAGAAAAAGATAACCGACGAGGATGAGGAAGATTTCATGTCTAGTGATGAGGATAGGGAAAATCATGGCCAAAAAAGTGAGATGCAATCATATGAAGAGAATGACATGCGTTCAGAAAGCGATAACATCGCTTTTGCTGATTTCGAAAATGAAGACTCAGAACTTGAATCGAAACACGAAACCAGCGACGACGAAAAGGACAACTCGGAAAGCTCTTCAGGAGATGATTCTGAAGAGGAAGACTCCGGTGTAGAAGATTCAGGTGAAGATAATCCCAGCGAAGAAGATAGCGAAGATGAAATACCAAAAATCATAAAGAGGCAACCGAGGCACTCTGATAAAGCAAGGTCTTTCAAGGAATGGGCAGACGCACAAGTTAGGGAACTCGAGGGCCGCGATGCTGTTGCTCTTCACCCAGAGTTACCTGAACATTTGAAGAAGCAGTATTCCAAACCGACTGTACATGAAGAGGATTTCCAGAATTCATCTGACGAAGAAAATTTCATTCCACTCAAAGATAATTTGGAGCGTAAAGCATTCTACGTGAATGTTGAAAGGAAAGCTGAAATTGAAGATCAACGACTGAAACTTCCAGTGTATTCTGAGGAACACAGAATTATGGAGGCTATATATCACAATGATTGTGTTATTATATGCGGTGAAACTGGTTCTGGTAAAACAACACAAGTACCACAGTTCTTGTTCGAAGCCGGGTTTGGAAATCTGAAGAACGAAGTCTATCCTGGTATGATTGGAGTTACACAGCCAAGAAGAGTTGCCGCTGTATCAATGGCAGAGAGAGTTGGAGCTGAGTTGGGATCACAAGGGAAGAGAGTGGCTCATCAAATTAGATTTGATAGTACTGTTAAAAATGAGGGTACCGAGAATGGCACTTCTCTTAAATTCATGACTGATGGGATATTACTTAGAGAGATGATGAGTGACTTTTTGCTTACAAAATACTCGGCCCTTATAATTGACGAAGCGCATGAGCGTAATATCAATACGGACATTTTAATAGGAATGTTGAGTAGAGTATTGAAGCTAAGAAGGCGTTTTCACGAAAAAAATCCACAAAAATACAAGCCTTTAAAATTAATAATAATGTCTGCAACATTACGAGTGACAGATTTCTCTGATAACAAGCTACTTTTTGGTGTTTCTCCGCCGGTATTAAATATTGATGCCAGACAGTATCCTGTTAGTGTACATTTCAATAAGAAAACAAATTTCAACTACACGGAAG
This sequence comes from Priceomyces haplophilus, assembly GCA_001599895.1. Taxonomy (NCBI): domain Eukaryota; kingdom Fungi; phylum Ascomycota; class Pichiomycetes; order Serinales; family Debaryomycetaceae; genus Priceomyces; species Priceomyces haplophilus. The sequence continues at coordinate 664,692 of BCIF01000003.1, read as the reverse complement.
AAGCAGTCAAAAAGGCAAGTAAAATTCACAGCAAGTTACCACCTGGGGGGATATTGATATTTTTGACTGGTCAAAGTGAAATTGTCTCTGTTGTTAATGAGTTGAAGAAGAAGTTTCCATTTCCGAGTAGAAGATCCGAAAAGGGAAAAGAGAATTGGAACGATGCGAATGTGACAATAGCGTCTAGTAATAGTGTCGAAACAGAGGCAGAAGAAATCAATTTCAGCGTGAAGTTTTCCAAAGATGATGATTTGATTGATGAACTTGAAAAAAGTATCGAGAACGATGATGAACTGGAAGCTGGTTTCGAAGAATCTCTTGAACCTCATCAAACAGAATCTGACCCTTTATTTGTACTTCCTTTGTACTCACTTTTACCGACAAAAGAGCAAATGAAAGTTTTTCGGGATCCCCCCAAAGGTAGCAGGCTATGTATTGTTGCTACTAATGTTGCTGAAACTTCGTTGACAATACCTGGTATTAGGTATGTTGTCGATTGTGGACGGTCAAAAGAGCGTAAATATAGTGACGAAACGGGTGTGCAATCATTCGAAATTGATTGGATTTCGAAAGCATCTGCAGATCAAAGAGCTGGTAGAGCTGGGAGAACTGGTCCCGGGCATTGCTACAGATTGTATTCTTCCGCAGTTTACGAGGATTTCTTCCCACAATTTAGTAAGCCAGAGATTTTGAGAATGCCTTTCGAAAGCATTGTTCTTTCTATGAAAGCAATTGGAATTGACCAAATAGTTAACTTTCCTTTTCCTACCCCTCCAGATAATATGGCCTTGAAAAGAGCAGAGGAGTTGTTATGTCACTTAGGTGCTTTGGATAAATCAACCAGGTCAATTACGGAATTAGGTAAAACTATGGTTCGCTTTCCTCTTAGTCCAAGGTTTGCAAAAATTTTAATTATCGGAAATCAACATGGGTGTTTGCCCTATATTGTGGCAATTGTCTCAGCGTTATCAATTGGGGATCCGTTCATTAGTGAGCATGAATTGGGAATACAAGTCAATGAAAAGTCCTCTACTGATAATGATGAAAAGCAAGAATTGGAGCATCTCACATACCAAGAGGAAGAAGCCAAAAGAAGTATGAGAGCAAAATACTTCAAATCAAGAGCTGCGTTTTCCCGTCTTGACAAACAGAGTGACTTGTTAATGACTCTTTCTGCTGTGTGTGCTTATGATCATGTTCCTAAACTAAAGACGCAGAAGTTTATTGAGGATAATTTTTTGCGTGCTAAACTTATGGAAGAAATCGCCAAGCTTAGGAAACACGTTACACAAATAGTGAAATCAATAACATTCAAAGATAGTATTGCAGCTACAAGTTTTGAGCAAAAGCTAGGTGTTCCATCCAAAACACAGGTTACTGCTATAAAGCAGATGGTCGCATCTGGATACATAGATCAGATTGCAATCAGAGGGGACGTTGCTACTCCTGACATAAGCTTACCAAAAAAAGCGAACATATCAAAGGTCCCATTTGTTTCGGTTTTCCCCACCGCCAGTGATGAAGTGACCGAGCCATACGTTTATATTCACCCCAATTCAGTGATAGCCAGCTCAGGTGAGCTTCCCGCCCCTTACTTAGTCTTCGGTTCTGTGAACTTGAGAAAGAGTAAGTTTCCAGGTGGCTCTTCTAGACTATTAATAAAGCCGTTGGTTGATTTAACGGGCAGTCAGATTACAAATATTGGAAAAAACACAAGTTTGATAACTTATTCCAAACCACTTGGCCATCCTTACGCTCCAAAAAATATCACCCCAGCTAAAAGAGAGTGCTATGTGATACCACGTTTAGGAGCCAATAACGGAAAAGGCAGTGTTGGTTGGGACCTTCCTGTTTTAAAGGCCATACAGGTTAAGAAAGATGGTAAATGGATCTTAGAAGTGTAAATAAATATATATATATATGTCGGCAATCAGGTAATGTCGCGAACGTTTAATGTCTCAATACTTTCGTTTTGTTTACATATATTGAAAACAGTTTTTCATAAAGAAAAATAAATTGATCCACACGCTATTAGGTATTCTACGTTTTGAAGATGAGCGATGCCTCGGGTGAAAATGATCACAATAAGAAGAGGCCTGGGTCATATCTTTATACCCGCCCCTTGATACCTCCGAATGTGATGGACCAGGCAGCTCAGCGTCTTTTGATAGTATCACTCTTTGTGCTATTGCAAGGCTTCAAGTTGAGAGATGGTATTTACATTCGATTTTCATTCAATAACGATGAGACGCCATTGACAACTTTGAACAATTTCACTTTTGTTTTGAAGTACGCAATCTTGGATGGGATCTTCTTGTGGTTACTCCCCATTTTAAATGTCGAACGTGTTACCTTCTCACCATTTAAAACATTAATATTTACATTACTACTCAACATCTTTTCCATTTTCTTGGTAAGTAATTTTACTGCATCATTGATATCAGCATCCTCAAGTCTGATTTTACCCATTTTCAAGACCGTGGTGAACAAACGGGAGCTATCAATAGTAGGTGATACCGTCAGTCCACGTAAGGTAATCGATATGGACTCTCACTTCAAAGGAAGATATACAATAAACTATCTCCCTGATTCATCCGCTAAGTTTAATCCGTTCCATTTTGACAAGTTTTGCATCGATACTGAAGACAATACTATTTTGCAAATGCCAATTGAATTTAATACAACGACAGAGATAGGTTCGCTTCAAATTGAGCACACCAAACCAACTAATGAGAAATTCATAAAGCTGTATTCACGTCACGATTTGAGAAAACTTATGAGAAAGGATTACTCTCATTTAAAAAAATATTCGGATTACGTTTCCAACGATCGTATTTCATATATAGAGATACCCATCATGGATCCAGGACTTTATAAAATACACAGTGTCAAGGATTTGAAAGGTACGAGCATAAAGACGTATAAGTCAGACTTTATCTGGACTTATTGCCCCACAGCAAATTTTGAGTACATCTCAAACTTTGATGTGAACAATAACTACGAGTGTGTTGGAAGCAGTAAGAGAAACACCAAATTCCCTTTTGTCTCGTTGTCTGGTGTGATACCACTAAGTGTGAAGATTTTGGCCAAACTAGATGGTAAGATAATTGATACCTTCAATAATACAGTTGTCCTGACTAGCACCACTTCAAGCCACGATCCATCTAGTCTCATGTACTCCACTCATAAGCAAAATATATTGGAGCAGAATTTCTTGAAGAACTCTGAAATGTTTTCGACCATTCCCAAAGGAAAATTAGAGTATCAATTAGTCGAAGTAATTGATTTTTTTGGTAATACGAAAAGGTATAACCCTACGTCAAATGATAAGGATGTTAGATATGCCGTCGATTTTAAATCTTCACCTAAAATCCTGATTTTGGATCTGGAACCTGAAAAACTCTTACTCATTAACGGTACAAAGCGCCTCAGGTTCTCAGGAAGACTAGAGAAGCTGGACTTTCCTTTGAAGCTAGACTTGTCGTATATCAACCCAAACAGCAGCATTGTTTCCTATAACTTTACTAAGACATACAAAGATAGCTTTGAATTGAAAAGTGGGCTCTTGGTAGACAAAGCGGGTCAGTATCACTTGAATGTCGCCCAAAGCAGGTTTTGTCCATGTGAGATACTGAAGAACATAGTAGTTGTCAAAGATGCTGAACCGCCGAAAGTTAAGATCGATGCAGTCCCAATTGTGGATAAGTGCTTGGGGATGACGGGATATAACTTTCATTTTGATTTCACGGGTAAAGCGCCATTCCAAGTTGAATATTATGTCTATCGAAATTCGTCCAACGGTATTTTAAGGCCTGTTCATGATGATCATGGTCGCATAAAAAGACATTTGCGCTCACTGAGAGATAAACTTGACTTCAATTATGCTCCTCCCGGAGAAGGAAGCTATGTTGTTACCTTCGGCGGGTTAGGGGATGCTTATTACAAAGATGTTCCAGTTTCCCTTGATAAGACGGTTCACACTTATCTGACCTACTTTAAAAAGAGATCTTCTATCACTCTTCCCAAATCAGCACAATCTAGGAAGGGATATTCTACTTGCTTAGGTCAGAAAGCAGAGATTCCTGTCTCTTTGAGTGGTAATTTTCCATTCACGTTCGAATATTCTATTTGGAATTCTCAAAGTGGCCAATACATTGTTAAAAACCAACATGTTAAAACTGACGCACTGACTTATATAATCAACACTCCCTCCTTGAGTAGGGGTGGCGAGTTCTCAGTCGCTTTATCCAACCTAAAGGATAGTTTATCGTGTGATGTTGATTTTGACAAAGAGGAATCTATCTCAATATCGGTGAGAAGTGATATCCCTTCTATTGGATTTGGCTCTGCAATGAACGAATTTCAGGTTGCGGAAGGTGATACTATAGAGGTACCTTTGCGTTTGAGGTCGACGGTAGGAAGAACTTCTAATGATCGTTTAGAGTACACTTTGGTACGTCTAAATGGAGAAGTGGCTAACAAAACCTCAGAATCTTTGACACGGTTGAGAGTCCGCGAAGCTGGTACGTATACTCTTAAGTCAATTTCAAATGGGAATTGCCAAGGTGATATCGAAAAAGAAAACACCATATCTGTATCTTATTATCCAAGGCCAAATGCGACTGTCATTGCTGGCAATATGCTCAGGCAGCACGTTGAGGAGCAATTTGTACATCTTAACCCTGTTTGTCAAAACGGAGAGAACAAAGTCAAATTACAATTATCTGGAGTCAAGCCGTTTATGATCGATTATGAAATCCGTCTTCCCAATGGTAGATCTGAAATTCGTACGATGTCTACAGACAAGAATAGCATATACATCAACCTTCCTACATCACAAAGTGGCTCTTATGAGCATTTCTTCAAAGGGGTATATGACAAGATATACACTAGAGAAAAGGTTTTGAAATTGCAGAAATCCAAATACCCTGCGATAAGATATGAAGTAAGTGCTTTACCTGCTGCAAGCTTTGTGGATGTGAGCCCTTTACATATATGTGAGGCTAATTTGGATAAAGACATAAAACTCCCTCTCAAATATTCTGGCGTGGGTCCCTTTTCTTTGGACTTTGTTTTGAATGATTCTACAGGAAGTAAGATCAAGGATTACTATTTGACAAATTTCGAAGATCTGTTTTTATCTCTCTCTCTGTTTTCTGGGGATTTAAAACTAGGACATAATACAGTAACGTTGAAAAAAATTGTTGATTCTAATGGATGTCTGAGAGAGGAGTTAACGTCTTCCAATACTTTAAGTATTACGGTAACGGAGGTACCCAATATGGTTTTGGCGTCAAAAAGGAACCACTATTGTGTTGGGGATCACATTTCCTACGAAGTTATGGGAATTCCCCCGTTCAATGTGTTCTATGAATTTAATGGAGTAATGCAAAAGTCAAATCTGCTTGAAAAATTTCTGAGATTTGCCTCTAAACCAGGAAACTTGTCAATCGTTGCAGTTCTGGATTCTTCGGATAGCCAATGTCTTGTAAACTTCACAAAAAACTCTGTGGCGCATGAAAGATTGAAGTTAAAAATTCATGACCTTCCGTCAGTGGAGGTCAATGAAGGCGATATCGTGGCCACAAATCTCCATCAAGGAGATCAAACAGAAATTAAATTCACCTTCTCTGGAATTCCTCCGTTCACTTTGACCTACATCAGATATACGGATAAAGCAACAGGTAAGGGTCTGAAACATGGAAAGAACATAGTTGAAAAAGACACCATAGAAGAGATATGGGAACACGAGTATACTATCGTGGCCAGTTTAGAGGGTACATATGAGGCGATTAAGGTCCTGGACAAGTATTGCACAGCAGAAAGGCAGATATAGAAAGTATTTTTATGTTTTACATATGTACATATTGCATCGTATAATGACTAGTATCAGCATTTTAAGTACTGATTATCTGTAACACAAGCCACATTTACACTCTTCTTCTTGAGGGCTGTGTATGGAGGTGATTCTTGCCAGTTTTCAAAACGTAGAGATTGAGCGTACCAGTTGAAAAGGCCTCCCTGATCAATCAGTATTCTTCTTTCTCTAACCTGGGATATACAATACGATTCCGTCATAACCTGGATTTGTAAAGTTTTCCCAGAGGGAACAGTACACATAATAGATCCGCTCAATGAGGTTCCAAGACTCAAGTCAGTTCCAATCAGTGGTTGAACTCCAAACATTTGAGCAAACTGTACAGTAGCACTTGCCTCTGTGCTTGCACTCACAGACCATCCTTGACTATAACTTGCGGGAGTCGACGCATCGTTATGACGACACGTTGTCAAGCCATACCAGTCACTCTCGTCGGTATCGATCTCCATATTAGAAAAGTCAACCTCATAATAGTCATTCCTACCGAAAGCTTCAGGTACTAGTAGCATCCCTGTTCCAGGATTATAGTCATCTGAAGCCGCCCCAGCAATAGCAGCTGAAACTATGACAGTTTTTGTATCCAAAATCTTGATAACACCATACTTCCTTAGCATTTTAGGATTCAATTCATCAAAGGATGATACAACATGAACCTCATTCTTTAGGTCCCTGTAAACCTTTTTTAAAGTGTTTGGCGATCGTTCAACAAATCGTTTCTTGACGTGTAGTAGTCCAACTGATGTGTTAAACCAGAAAAATATCAAGAGAAAGATGATTCGCATGGGAGCTCTGTCGGATTGTTTAACTGAAGCTTTCTTTGAAATAAACTAAAGTTCAACGAATGGCTGCCAATTTATCAGAAACAAAATTATATCTGCCGTGATAATGCTTGATTTCAATATGTTCAAACATTTTTGATATGTGAACCAAATCTCAATAGCTGTTCAGTCAGTTCTTTTTTGGTCTGAAGTATATTGGGCTAGGCACTGATTAAATATGACATAGTCACTGTTACTGCACCCTTAGGTGTTCTTGTTCACCGGGCTGATGATAGATTTATACTCACTCATAATGTCTTCCGCTAACCTAAAATCCTTATCGGTAACCTGATTTCCGGCATCGTGCGTTGTCAATTCCAACCTTACCTTATTATATGTTGTTGTAATGGTAGGATGATGATTCAAGTTATCAGCCTTACGAGCAACAAGGTTCAAAAAGTTCCACGTCTTTGCAAATGTTTTAAATTTATAGTCTGCGCATAGATAAGATTTTGAATTACCGTCTTCTGAAGGTACAGTGCTTATATTCCAGAACTTTGTTTTCGATAGAGAGTTTAACGTGGATAGTCTCTCTTTGAATGAGTTATTGGCTACTCTAGAGGCAATCATTGTTCTTATTTTGTAAGACTTTGATATAGATACAATTATAGAATCATGTCGTACTTTTTTTGGAAAAATCTATGTCGCATATCTTATGTAAAGAATTGGTTTTACTTGAATTCAGACATACAAATGTAACCTAGAGATCTGCAACCTTGAAGGAAGTCAAGATGCAAAAATGGCATCTGCCTTATACATCCTCGACTGGCCAAATACAGATGAAGAGTATCTGCTGAGCCGATTGCTTCTTCATCGCTGCTACCGGAATGATATAGTGGACCACAAGACGGTTATTCATCTTTTCGATCAAGCCTACAAGAAAGTAAGACCTCAAGATAGAACACCCTTTATATTCGAGAACGGTATAAATTATGCCTATATAACTGTGGACAATGGCTTGTTTTTCCTCATTGCAGGGTTTCTGAACTTTGATGCCATGCTGGTAGTCGTATTTCTCCGCCATTTTTATGATGTCCTCAATAAATATTTGTGTCAGGAAACATCCATTGAGAACAAGAGACCAGCAAAAGTTGATAAAGACATGATAATGGACAACTTCAATCTTGTATTTGAGTTGTTGGATGAATGCATAGATTTTGGAATAATACAACTGACAGATTACAATATTTTGAAGGAATTCATTAAAGTTGAGGCCGTCAGACCCATGCATTTGACTGAGCACGAGGATTACCTCTCGAGTGATTCTGATGAGGGGTTTCCAGGTACGAAGGAGGATGGGAAGAAGTTGAGTGGTAATGACGAGAAGAAACTGGAAGCAATCAAATCTACAAAAAATAGAGCAGATAAATCGCAAGTGGTATCTCAAGATTCAAATTATGTCAATACAGCGATACTCAGAACCTTTTCTCAAGGAATCAATTGGAGACCTAAAGGGATTTTTTATGCAAAAAATGAAATCTATCTCGATATTATAGAGAATGTGGAGTTTTATTACGATCTTGAAAAGAACGTTGTCAGAAGGAACTATATAAGCGGAAAGTGCTCCGTGAAGTGTTATCTTTCAGGTATGCCTCTCTGTAAAATAGGATTCAACGAGAGCCAAATCTCAGGTATAGAGTATGACGGAAGCCTTGGAGATCCTGATCTCAAAGGAAACCAAATTGAGGTTGATCAAGATAATGATATTGACAATGATAATGACATTGAAAACGAGGATGATGACGGCGAGGTAAATGACAAAACTTCACTTGAAAGCACTAAAGATGACTCAAGTACTAATGAGAAAAACTCTGATGCGTTTCAATCTTCTGAAATGCTGCAACCTAAGAAGAAGTCAAGAATTCCTTTAGAAAACATTCAATTTCACCAATGTATTGAGCTCGGAAAAATATACAAAGACCAGATAATAAACTTCATTCCTCCTGATGATAAATTCAATCTCATACAATATAATGTGGATCAAACTAGACAATGGCGATCGAAACCTTTAATAATGGTTGAACCACAATACAGAATTCTCAAAGAACATAAAAAACTACAAATACTTTGCACTTTAAAAACAGCTTTCAGAAAAAGATTGCTGTGCCCAAAGCTACTTGTTCGTTTCCCTTTAAATCCAAATATGTTCGATCTCCTGATCTCCCACAGCAACTCTGATTATGCACTAAAGTATAAATCAGAGCTTGGCGATGTGAGTCATAAAGTTGATACTTCTGAGCTTGTATGGGAGTTAGAGAACGTTCACGGAAGGAAAAGTATAAAAATGATGGCTGAGTTATCTTTGAGCACAACGGAACATCTCAATATGGATATTGTAAAGAAAAGTATTTACAACAGCGCAATCTTCACTCAAAATAACGACAGAACCAATGCTGATGCTGCTATCGCGGAGTTGGATGAATATTATAATGTTAACGGTGCGAGTTCATCCCTGGTAAAAAAAATAAAGGAAACCTTGAAGTCACGTCCATTTGCAAATGAAATAAGTTTATCGTTCACAATTCCTACTCTCTCATACTCTGGCCTAAAAATATCTTACATGAGAGTTGATGAGGATCAGCTAAAATACACTTGCTTTCCTTGGGTAAGGTATATGACTAGATCAGATGACTCGGATGTTAACATACAGAGTAACGTCCCCATGCGATGGAGTTACAGGTTCAGTTTAGGTGTCAGCTGCTTCCTGATTATTTCCTAAGTTAAGGTGGTGCCCGTAAATTCTAAGGAACGAGATCATTTGACCCAATGTAAATAATTGTCATTATACACACACGCATTATATATAAACTTATTCCTGTTTTATAGACCGAAATGCATTCAATAGCTTAGATACAAGTAGTGCCGATCTCTAACGGTCTGCTACTTTTTTTGCATTTATGGGTGGATTTACCTAATTAGGCTATAATTCGCGGAACGAGATCAAAACTTATCTTATCTATACTTGACCGAGACAACTTCTTATAGCAAATGCTTAAATTATCATAACTCTTTATTGTGATTTTTGTTGAAAGCATACTTTCAATGATATGTCATCCAACTTTCCTGGTGGAGAATTGCACAGCGGCACACAAAAGAATACTAAGTCAAGAAACGGTTGTCTAACTTGCAAAAAGAAAAGGCTAAAATGTGACGAGACCAAGCCTGCGTGCTTAAACTGTCAAAAGAAGAGAGTACTATGTGGTGGTTATGCAACAAACTTCAAGTGGCGCCCTTTCAACGACACCATGTCGACTGTTAGAGAGTTAAGTATAGATGAAAATGGACGATCGCTGGATACGAAAAATCGAAAACTTTCGAATTCATGTACCAGCGATAGTGAGTCGAGAAACCTGGAGCAAGACATGATTTTTAGAAGGCAGCTGGAACTTGCAGCTTTATCGGTAACGGGGAAAACGATAGAGGAGATTGAACGGCAGAACGATTATATTGCAAGAGGCATCAACCCTAATACTGCAGAGGATGGCAGTAATGATCTGGCTGTGGAAGAAGACAGATATGAGACAAGGCTCCACGAAAGGCCCAAAAGAAGTATTAGTTTCACTGAGGGAAACGCTTACCGTCCATCAAAAGTACAAAGGAGATTCTCGCAAACCGACAGGGCGAGCTCTGAAGTATTGGTACATCACAACGACAAAGCCAACAAAGCCAACATACCAAAATTCTCGATTAAAAATGCTAGCCATTCGATGCAAAAACCCATTTCTTTAGATATGAATGGAGTGCCATCAACTTTTACCAGTGTTACTACGTCACCTGTTCACTTTCCACCTTATGCATCGCAGAAACATTGTCCTACTTCGAAACTAGTATCGGACAGCAATGATGTTTTGCCCGAAGTAACACCAAATTTATATACATCAGATTTGGTTCATGACTTGAACTTGACTCCCTCATTATCTGCCATTATCAATTTTGCATTTACTAACCAAAACCCCAAGAATGATTCTCAATACGATTATGAACTTGACTTTCCATTGAGCCCATTCAACTTGACAGATACCGAGAAAAATGATAACGGATTAAGTTTATCTCCTGGAAGTTCTGCAAGCTCCGTGTATAAAAGCTCTATCTCTGGAGTTGTGAAAAGAGAAAATTTTCTTGATAAACATCGTTCATCAAAAAGTAGCTCGTCTCCTTTGGCATTCGTTGAACCAATTTTGTCACCTAAGTACTCACAATCAAACGAATCACTTCTAAAGACTTCAGAACAAGAGCACTATTTGTTTTTGTACTCTAGATATACTTGTGCTATTATGTCTTTCAAAAACGGTCCTAATGAAAACCCATGGAGAAACGACATTCTCCCCATTGCTCCAAATTATCCGTGTTTACTCAATTCCATCATATCTATGACTTTGTTCCATCTAGCTGGAAACAATCAAAACCGTTCAGCGAGTCTGTCCTTACGAGCCAAAGGGTATATGTACATGAAAAAATGCATCTTGGAATTAGCATCAGATCTATCCAGAGCGAGGAAAAACATCGATGTGTCTGCAGAGTTACCTGCCGATGTTGCTTTAGCAACATGTGTGAATCTCGCTGTTATTGAGTGCTGGGATACACATATCTCTAGTGGAATTGCTCACCTAAAAGGCGCAAAAAGTATGATTCAAAAAGTGTTGACTTTATTGAGAGATCAACAGCAGGAAATGAATTTGAAGAAGAGACAACTTGTGAACAGCTCTAAAGAAGGTCATGATGAATACAAAGCTTATGTTGACCATAAAAAAAGAGATTTGCAGAAACAACTTGTGCTTGTCAGTGACAATGAGTGGGAACGAATGCTTGAGGACAATAATTCAGAATCACAGGATATTGAAGAGAGCTCATTAAGCTACGGTGAAAGTAAAGCTGGCTATAAAGCCGTTGCAATACCCGAAAGTCTTCAATTTCTTCTAAATATATGGATTTACTTTGAGGTTTTGGCCAAAATGACCGCGAATTCAACCCAAGATGATAAAGGCATTGATCTAGTTTTCACAATTACAACAATTGCACAAAGACTGAGAAACAAAAAGATTAGAAACGAATCCAAAAAGACCCATTCCATCTCTGGTGGAAGTGATATAAGCAGCGAGAGCTCTTCTGTAGTGTCCTTGAATTCGGATCAATTCTCAACTGGTATAATGGAGAACCAGTTCAATTTCTTCAAAGAATTTGAAAATCTCAGTTGCAACAATTGTTATATAGATCCAGTGCTTGGATGTGGACAATCTTTGTTTTCGATTATGGGGGCAGTAGCAAACTTGATTGCTAAGATAAGAAAGTCTGGACCACTGGAGAAGGGTAGAAGCAAAAAGCAGCGTTCATTTAGAAACACGCTCTCCACGATAACAGCCGCATCACAGCTAAGGCAACAACTACTTGATTGGACTCCCACAATTACAGATGCTATGTTAGCGAATAGTGGAAAGGATGAGAAAAGCAGTCGTACTTGGGACATATCTGCATGCATCGCATCAGCTGAAGCATACAGGTATTCTACTTTGTTGTATTTGCATCATGCAGTTCCCGAAATTCCCTCATTGAGCTCTCACGAATTGGCAGAGAAGATATTTGTGTTGCTAGCATCAATTCCCTCGTCATCACATCTCTACATTATTCACATATTTCCCCTTTTAGTGAGTTCCTGTGAAGCTACTCCAGGCGATGAGCGTGACTGGTGTGAAGCTCGTTGGGCACTATTATCTGAAAAGTTGTGGATTGGTAACGTCGATCGAGCTTTAGAAGTAGTCAAAGAAGTATGGAGACGAGTTGACGAGCACAAGAGGAAAAATGGAGGAAACTCTTCAGCAACATCAGAAACCAAAGGAGAAAAGAACGTCAAAAGCATTCGCTCCCAGATCAGCGGCTTAATGGCTGCAATAAATAGCGAAAATGTAGATCCAGCGGAGAATATTTGTGACAACATTTACTCCAAGTTCCACTGGAGCACGGTTATGAAAGAGTGGGGGTGGGAGATCTTACTAGGGTAGAATATAGAACAATTTGTAATGCTTATTAATCGTATGTATATAAATATCTAGATAAGATATTTAAATCTAATGCTCGATTAGAAAAATCTTTGTCAAGTAAAAATGAATCAACGAGTGTTTTCCTTGAAAGATTAGCACAAATGCGGAGCTTTTGCGGTCTTAAAAGGGCCAGCTCACCAAGATCCAGGCTTCTCAGTTCCGTTACCAACCCATTGATATCGGATCCCTTCAGCTTGTCTTCTGCGAAGAAAATTAGAGACACTAAAGATAAGTTCCCGAGACCAGAATTCATTTCGTTCGATGCATTTGGGACGCTCTACGCCCCTAAGAAACCAGTTGCAGAACAGTACCACGAAATTGCTGTCAACGAGTTCCAATTGCAAAAATCTCTCGAGTCCATCGAGCTGGATTTCTCAGTAATCCTTGCAGAGCTCAACGAGCAGTACCCATGTTTTGGAAAATACAACCAGGAGATAGAGACCAGCGACGACTGGTGGCTGGAGCTTGTTGTCAGATTGTTTGACCTTCCGCACTATAAACTGAACTCACGATCCAACGCTATTTGTCAGAGACTTCTCGCGCATTTTGCTGGAGGAGAAGCCTACGCGTTGTACGAGGATGTTCTTCCCGTGCTACATACGTTGGCGCTCAATGGCATCGACGTGGTGGTTTCCAGCAATTCGGATCGCCGAGTTAGAGAAATATTGAAGAATTTGGGCCTTTTCGAGTATATACTTGAGCGAAACACCTTCTTGTCTTACGATATTGGGTCATCTAAACCCCAGAAGGCGTTTTTTGACAAAGTTGCCAAGCTGTACGTGGAGAACAACACCACCAATGACTTCAGCTCAAAACTGGACTTCCTCGAAAAGTGCTGGCATGTTGGTGACAGTTATGACAAAGACTTTATTGGCGCCGTGAGGGCCGGCTGGAACGGTGTGTTTATAGACAGGGCCAAAAAAAGCCCTTTCTTCTCACAAGGTGCGGCAACGCGGCTCAAAGTGCAAAGTGACTATGAATGCTTTGTACAACCTGAAGCGTCGAACAATGGCCCCGAGGAACTTGTGCTCTTGTCGAACAACCGAGCTGCCGCGTCTAGTTTAAGGGGGTTGCTAGAAATTTTTGGACTTGAGCCTTCAGAGAAGTGATTCTAGAAAGCGCAGCTTTAGGCTATGCTCTATAGGCCTTCGTTAGAGAAGACACCCTATCGTTGTATGCGCTATGTTCGTACTTATTCATGTAGTTGTAAAATCAGAATTCAAGAATATATCGCTGTTTGAAGCCAAGAAAGAGCCCAACTTGCCACGGCATACAAAGCATGTGGCGAAGTCACGTCCTTCTCACCTGGGGCTATAAATAAATTCACGTATCTCATAATTCCTGTACATAGAGAGATTTTTTGCGTACCCCAACGAAGAATTGTAAAGCGAATTAGGAGGATCATCAACATGATTTGAGACTATTCTGAATTACAACAATTTCGTACCTACGAATAGTGAATAAAACTTTCGTTTATCAAGAAGAAACATTTTGGATTGAGAAGTTTTGGATCTCTTAAAGGCTTTGAATTTGTATCAGAATTGTGGATAGGAAGCTATAATTGTATTTTATGAGAGGGTTAGGTCACAATATTTTCGGAAGCATCTTTCCCATTTGGCTTTTCCTTTTGTGCTCAGCCTGGGCGGCCAGACCTGACTTGGATGTGAACGACAAGGACTCCATATGTGCTGCTGCCAAAATCATTGCCGACGGTGAGTGGAACTACTATGAAGGAACCAAAAAAGGAGGTGCCGTCGGGATGTTTCTGGCACCCAATTATTGGTGGAATGCCGGCGAAGCGTTTGGAGGGTTGCTAGACTACTTTTTATTCTGTGAACCCAAGAACAAAGAGTTGGAAACAAAGATCAGAGCAGGCATGTTTGCACAGGCTGGAGAGGACTTCAATTACGTTCCCTCCAACCAATCGATGACAGAAGGTAACGATGATCAGGGTGTCTGGGGAATGACTTTGATCGAGGCTGTGGAGAGAAACTTAAGTGACTACAAGAGCCACAGCTGGTTAGAACTCACGCAAGCTGTGTACAATACGATGAACTCAAGATGGGATAGTGAACACTGTGGGGGAGGATTAAGATGGCAAATATTCACATGGAACAGTGGTTACAATTACAAGAATTCTATTGCAAACGGTGCATTGTTTCATATTGCCGCACGATTGGCTAGATATACTGGCAACAAAACTTATGCAAAAACAGCTGAGAAAGTTTGGGACTGGATGGAAGAGGTGGGATTTTTAGGCCATGATGGGGACAGCCTCTATGTCTATGACGGAGCAACTATAGACAATGACTGTAAGGATGTTACCAAGACGAAATGGTCTTACACGTACGGAATATTCATGGCGGGGGCAGCTTACATGTATAACTTCACAAAAAATGAAACGTGGCTTGAAAGGACACTTCAAATACTCCAAGCTTCAAGTTACTTTTTCAGAGATGATATCATGACTGAATCGTCGTGTCTCACAACGTCGGGTGCGAATCATTGTAACAATGATCAAAAGTCTTTCCGCTCATTGTTTTCACGCTGTCTAGGTTTGACGGCAGTTCTTGCCCCGAAGACTTATGACGATATTTCAACGCTATTAGAGACAAGTGCGGCTGCTGCTTATGGTACTTGCACTGGTGGTTCTGATCATGTTACGTGTGGCCAAAATTGGTCTCAAGGTTATGATGGTGAGTTTGCTCTTGGTTCTCAAATGTGTGCGTTGGAAGTAGTGTTATCATTGATCGCTAGAAACAAGGTACCACTAACGGCTCATACTGGAGGAACCTCCAAGAGTAATGTAAATGCAGGTACAGACACTCATGATACATCAAACAAAAACGAGATAAAAGTTGCAGGGAAAGATAAAGCAGGTGCAGGTTTCTTGACAGCCTTGATATTGGCAATTGCACTAGGTACCTGTATCTGGATGCTATTTTAAATTACGTTGTATTCCATTTACATTTCTCTCCTAAGATTGCTTTCATATGTACCATATTTAAGAATGAACTTCATTCAAATTGTCTTCGGGGCTTTTTGTGTTACAACGTGTAGATCATGAAATATATTAAGCTGCCAAGTTTTCTCATATATGAACAGACGCTAAACAACGCTTAGGTTTGCTCCTTTTGAGTTAATCATGGTTCTTTCAGAAACAATCAACAGGATAGTAAACCCCCAACTGGTGGCGGGCCTACCATCACGAAGAAGAAGGTTTTTTATTCCACCTTCTACAAACTACCCACTATTTACCTACGGACAGGGAGATGATCAAAGATCGTTTCTTTCTTTGATTGAATCTGGCTCAGTGCTAGAGAGTCAATTAAGTGACTCTGCAAGTGTGAGCACTTCGCGGTCTCTTCCATCCACTTTAAGTTCAGTGCATACAACCGAAACACATGAGTCATTCAACAACTGGCTCATCGAAGAACATCAGAGAAGAAAACCGGGTGCCGATTCAGACGCATCGGAACAGAATTTTAGAGACTCAGATTCGGACGACAGTGAAAATGCTTCATCCCGTCGTTCTTCTTCAGAATCCTTACTTGACTTGGAGAACTTTGAAGGGAATACGAATATTACTTCTGAGCTCAGGAAGCTCGCATGGTATTCAGCACCCTTGATTTTAACATTTTTGTTAGAGCATTTGTTTTCATTAGTGAGCTTGATTGTGGTTGGTCATTTGGGAAAAACAGAACTAGCTGCGGCATCTTTGGGTTCAATGTCTGCAACAATCACATTTGCTATATTTGAGGGCATTGCAACGGCATTAGATACCTTGGCCCCACAAGCTTTTGGTGCCGGTAACTACAAGCTTGTCAGTAGCCTTGTACAAAGAACTGTGGTATTTTCATGGGTAATATTCATCCCGTGTGGTGTTATATGGTGGTTTTCTCCTTTATTTTTGAACTTCCTCATTAGTGATTCTACCGTTGTAGAGTTGACTGCTTTGTATTTAAGAATCTTGATTCTTGGGGCTCCAGCGTATATTTTCTTTGAGAACGCCAAGAGATTTTTGCAATCACAAGGAATATTCGAGGCTGGTACGGGGGTGCTTTTGATTAGTGCCCCTATAAATATTGTCATGTCATGGTTATTAGTTTGGAGCGAAACATTTGGTCTAGGTTTTATCGGGGCACCGATTGCTACTGTTATTAATTTTTGGTTAATGTCTATCTTATTAGTGCTTTACGTTACTTTTATCGATGGGAGAAGATGTTGGAAAGGAATAGATCCATTACCACTGTTGTTCGAACAATGGGGAACTTTAAGCCATTTAGCAATCCCTGGTATCATTATGCTCGAATCAGAGTATATGGCTTATGAAATTATGACTCTAATTGCTTCTTACTTTGGTACAATAGAGTTGGCAGCACAAAGCGCGGTGTCAAGTATCGCATCATTCGCATATATGGTTCCATTTGCGGTTAGTATCGCTTCCTCGACAAGAATTGCAAACTTTATTGGTGCACAAAACTTATCAGCAGCCAAAACTGCAACCTACACTTCATTGATCGCTTCACTTGTTGTTTCGGTGATGAATTGCCTCATTCTATTCTACTTCAAAACTCATATAGCTGCAATTTTCTCCCAAGATAAAGAGGTGCTTGCTTTGATAGTAGGTTTGTTCAGCCCTTTGGTGGCTATTATTCAGATCTTTGATGGTATCGCTTCGGTAGCAGGAGGCATCCTTAGAGCACAAGGTGCACAAAAAATTGGAGGGTTGATTAGTTTCATTTCTTACTATGCTTTTGCCATACCTCTTGCATTGCTATTGGCAAAATGTACGACATTGAAACTCGCAGGTTTGTGGATTGGAATTGGAAGTGGAATGGTACTCATAGGCATATGTGAATCAATTGTCATTTTGACTACCAACTGGGATGACGTATTAATCAAAGCGGGAATGTTTTTCGAAGACGAAGATGAGAGCTCAATTATTTAAAAATTTGTTAATCCTAGGGACTATACTTATTCTCTAGGCATAAATGGATAGCATCTGCATAGTTTTCAGGCGTAAACTACTTGCAGCAACAACTACATGGTTCTAGACTGTATATTTACGTAGACTATTACACACAAAAATTTCGAATGTCACTAATCTTCTAGTTTGGTTCTCGGTTCAACTTAGTCAGTTTCACTGAGTGCTAAACATCATCTGTGAACACGCCGAGTAATGTCGGTCATGGAAGCTTCTTAGCGTTAGCGTAGCTATAAGTAGTGTTTATACCAATTTTGACCCGCGTTAATGAACATCGAAAAACTGTAATGTTTTGTTGTAGGCCTTTAAAAGGTGAATCTCGACCTCAAAAGTCATAATCAATCAGCTACGAGGATAAGGGCCATGACTTCCGATAAAAAAGGTAAGTTTTTTTTTATTGAACATCGCGCTCTTTGGAATGTACATTAACAACCTATAGATTCATTCAAGTCATCCATTGATAATGTTTTGACAGTTTATAGAGAACTTGATAAAGATACAAATTTGTTATCAAAACCTCTTCTTCCGAAGAAGTTGTACGAAAAAGACCCTAACCACATTTTGGCTTCATATAATGCATACGTACAGGAGCATCCCAAGTTCGAAAGTACTGATATTATAACGAAGTATACCAACAAAGGATACCAGCTGTTTTACCACATATATCATGACCTCAAGATTGTGAGTGCTTCAGAAATACAACATCATAAAGTAGGATCAAAGGAATACAAGGAAATTGATTTTTTCTTCAAATTTGCCACTGAGTTATTGCTAAGAGAGGCCAATGTATTTGGAGCAAAGGTTTTCAATGAACGTCATCGTGAGCCTACAGAGCTTGAGGCTCAGTTGAGTGACGACTTCAACAAGATCTCTTACAACTATTTTGAAGGCAACGGCGAAGTGGTGACATTCATATCAAAAGGGCAGGAAGTGGCTTCTCTTGCTCAAAGTTATCCCCATCTTTACCAAAATCAAACTCTTCCAACACAACAAACATCACAGCCTCTATTCTCTTCATTGACAGGAAAATCGCCAATTGATCCTCGTGATACAATAGTGCCCGATCCATATCAATTGTCCAAGGTTGTAGCAGTGAACAGAAATTCACAATTCAGTAACGCTACATTAGAATCTTTGTCACCTGCCATTGCCAAAATTCCATCCCCAACCGCACAGCCTACTCAAATATTGAAGGACTACTTTCATCCTAACTGGTACACGCTTTATGTACCCACTTGGTTGAACTATCATAGTAAAATTTTTAAGCCTCCACTTACCTCGAGCTTGTTGAAGGGCCAAAACGAATCAGATTTACGTTTGATCTCTAAATCATCCGACTCCTTCAAATCATTCGCCCCGACGTTTGATCTGAAGCGCTCAATCGTGACAGAGGAATTGAAGAACAACATTTGGCTTAATCATTTAGGGTACAAAGAGATCCAAGAGATAAAACGAAAGTATTATAACTTGTCAAGTTCAGATAACTCTACTCAATCAGAGCAACCACCTAGCAAGTCAGAGAATAATACCGAAGATTTAAACGAATTGTTTGACTTGGGAGCGAAGGAAGAATTCAAGGTACCTGTGAATCAAAGTTTTGACTCGTTGAATAGACGAGAAATCAATGTTGCAAACTTGGTCAAGTGGGATCCTGAAGACATAAAAGTGTTTGAGTCGTTGAAGAAGGACAAAGTTTTGTTCAAGTCTCCGCGTGAATTACAGAAGGCAATTTCTGTTGATCTTCTGAGACTAAATAAGTTACGTCAAGAGAGATTTTTGCGTAGCAATCCACAAAACCTTCTCTCTCCAAGTGGTCTTGAAGTTAAACTTTGTAAAAGAGTCACTAAGTTGATCACATTTGCCGTGGAGCATGGCGAGGGTCTTCTGAGTAGCTTGCTAAGCAACCTCAGTAAGAAGTTGCCGGTCATTGTTACTGATTACAGAGGAGCTTTACCTGGTCTCTCTCCATTGAAGAACGCAACTGGCACTAAATCTGCGAGGTTGCCCAGTATTAGAGGGCCATACAAAAAGAAGAATAGACAGTTGTAATGATGTAATTAACTCGGGTGTAAACTATTTGAAGTATTTATGAACAAAATGCATGAAATCGAACTATATATCTGCTCCATTCGCAAAGGCAACAATTAGGTACAAATTTAAAGCCGATATAAAAAGCCATGTCAAACATCCCAAAACCACCATGAAGGTGCCATTTTCGAAAGTATGAACTTTTGGTTCGCTGTTTTCAGAAACTAAACTGCTGCTCAATAGCGGTGTTGTATCGTCATTCGGTCTTTCGTTAACTTCTCGTGCTGTCATAAACTCCTTTTTACACGTAAACCAAATCAAAGGAGCACTGACAATGGGTAAAATCAAACTCAAAATAACTTGTGATGAGTTAATAATCTTGGATACGCCTTCCCTACCCAAAATCAAGATTACCACTAATACCGGGATAATTGCAATAATCCTTGTGATAATTCTTCTCACCCACGGTTTCACGGACCAGTTTATAAAGCCCTCCAGAACAATTTGACCTGCCATCGTGCAAACAATTCCTGCGGACTGACCAGAAAAAAGCATCGATAAAGCAAAAATCAAACCAGCAGCTGGTGATATGTAGTGTGATAACATTTCATAAATAGAAAGCAAATCGGCATCTTCGGCGTCAGGTTTTTGAAACAAAGATGTTCCTGCTACAATAAGGATTGCGGCATTCACGAAAATTGCAATTAGGAAGAGAGAAAGTATCAACTCGGTGTATGAATAGGATAATGAGTACTTGATAGCAGCATAAGAGGGTTTGTACTTGTTCTTGAGACCTCTAGGATCCGAAAGAGACAGAAGCTTACTTACAGTTTGTTCGTCAACGTTCTGTCGTTCACTTTCTTCGTTCTCAGAAGTATCGAGATACCCATGTTTCACATCATATTCCTTCAACCTAGATTGAACAAGTGCCGACCCTAAGTATAGAGAATGAGGCATGACAGTACTTCCCACAATTCCACAACTCAAAAATAATGCATTTGGCTCTCTGAAAATTTCCTTGTGAATAGGCAAGAATCCCTTGAGAATTGGTCCCAATGAACCTTCTTCAAAATTGCATTTGAAAAGCTCCAAAACGAAGCAAATACATGTTGCAAACACTAAGAGCGAAACTAGAATTTCAAACATTCTAGTTTGCTT
The DNA here is from genome assembly GCA_001599895.1 of Priceomyces haplophilus. Classification (NCBI taxonomy): domain Eukaryota; kingdom Fungi; phylum Ascomycota; class Pichiomycetes; order Serinales; family Debaryomycetaceae; genus Priceomyces; species Priceomyces haplophilus. Next base: position 643,788 of record BCIF01000003.1, on the reverse strand, counting down.
CATTGTCCCATCCTTATGGTAGGCAACAAGAACAACCAATACATCCAATATGGTTATCAAAACTCCGAAAGTCAAGGGGATACCGAACAAAATTTCAAGTGAGATAGCAGTGCCTACAACTTCCGCCAAATCTGTAGCGACAATGGCTAACTCGGCGCATATATAAAGTGATAAATTGACATTCGCAGGCAAGTTCAATCGGCAAAATTCTGCTAAGTCAAGACCCGTAACAGTGCCTAACTTTATGCTGAGACATTGAAGGATGACTGCAAATATGTTTGAAAGGAAGATAATAAACAAAAGCTTATATTGGTACATTGCACCGGACGATACCGCCGTGGAGTAGTTACCAGGATCCATATATGCCACAGAGACCATGATGCCTGGGCCTATGAAAGAACAGTATTTCTTCAAGACAGCCATTGAATTCTTAACCAATCCATTTTGGGTCCATCGTTCTGGTATCATCGCTTAACTAGCTTTATGAGTGTGACTTGCACAATTATATAGCAATTACATTTACCATAAATATCAGCTAATAAAAACCAAATCTATATGCAGGTTTCTTGTCGTCTTTTAAGAATGCAAAATTTGTTAAACTTAAAATGTTTCAGAATTAACACCTTGATCATGACTGGGAAAGTGTAAAGAAGCATTATCATATGAATTTATAGGGATTGCTTTGATTTCTATGATTTTTCTTGTTTTGTCGAGGTTGCAAACGAGGTTGATAACGAGTTTGATAACGAGTTTGATTTGATGTATTAGAGCAGGTTATTTTTTGATGGAAGCAGAACTTCTATAACAGACTTGAGGAGATTGTCGTAGTAAGATCTGAAAACCTTAACCGAGCGTTGTTTTGCTTGTCACCTGCCATCTGAATATGTTCCAGACTTTTTATCAACCTACATTCCCTGTATATACGTTTATATGATGGAAACATTACACCAGGAACAGCTGATCTTATCGGCTATAAAAGTTTGAATGATCTATCAAGAGTAATGTTGTTTTTTTCTCCAACCAATCACTACTTTCATGGATACTTTTTTGGATTTGGTTGATTGATGTTAAGTTTTGGTCAAGCAAGATTGTTGTACTAGAGCTACTATATGCACGCCAATCACCGATCTTTGGAATACTTGAAACCAACGTATGTGATAAATAAAAAAAAACGACTTAGAATTGTTATAAGGCTTCATACTTAAATGCTCCGAAGCTTACGTCACAGATGGCGTCCAGTTGCATGTCAGTGCGCTCTCCTGATACAAAGATCATTTATTTGCGCGGACATAAAATTAATTAGATCGAAATCTACTATCAATATCAAACAACCAAATCAAGAACTTGCTCAAGATGGGGACACCAGAAAGATTGCTGGTACTGACACACAATATAAATCAGTAAACTACTATCTCAATGACTATATCAACAACTTTCCAAAAGATGAAGCAACCCACCGCCTAATACAGACTTATTTCGATCTCAATAACTTGATGGAGAAACCTTTAAGGATAGGCGTGAGATATACTTCTGAAATGGCATCTCTGACTTCTAAGATTATACAGTGTATTCTAGCAGATCCATTGTCATCTGACAATCAAATTTGGTTGGAGGGAGTCAGTAAGAGATCCAGGAAACACAACAATAAGTTCACATTCTCAAAAACGTTTTCAATCGAAGAAAGTGAGAATGTCTTGACGTTCAACGTTCCATCGCCTATTTTAAGTGCATATTACAGACCCAAGTTTATATCTTCGGATCTGAGTCGATCTGCTGACCTTGAAATTTTGGAAATAAATGATGTTTCAGTATCTGAAAACTGTCATGTTTTTCTTGATGTTACTACTGATGGCTCCAGCATGCGAAATGCTGATGGAACTGTGGGGTTCTCATTGGTAGTAATTGACAATACGGGGTATACTGAACCGTCCGATGAGAATATATCTGTACCAGACGATTTGACGGTTAAATCGCAACGTACTATCAAAATTGACTCAAATCTTCTTTTTAGTGGTATAACCAGGTTTTTGGAATATGATACAGAAGCCGCCAGTGACTACTTTGAGTCGCTACACAAGAGTAACATATTTGAGCTCTTGAAAGTTATTGGCATCTCTCTTGACGTTTCGAATTTGAAAAAGGCTATTTTGGCGGAAATCTCATCAAACTTAAATGCTACTACAGTCAACATAAGACCTTATGACAATGCCTATGATGAGATTGTTGAAAATGAAGTTAAAGGTTTCAGTCAATCTGCGCATTCAGAATTACAGAATAACTTCGAACCTAATCTTCAGGCATTTTTCAAATCTAAATTGAGTTGGTGGAATCTATATTTAAAGAATGATAATGTTGAATATGATTTAAAGGATTTTCTAAACTGGAGCTTTATGAATAAGAGCATTGATAATTATGGCTATTATAGAGGCCAGATCGCTTCTAAGCTTCTGCAAGAAAAATATGGGATTGGAACTGTAAATCAAGATTTTGTGAATCCGTTAGCTGAAATGAAGGCCGAATTGGTGAATTATAGATCATCGAATGAAATACAACCTGTTGTATATGACACTTTAGTCAAAGCATTTGTTTACTATCAATTGCCACTCTCTGTTATTGCCTTCTTTTCTCACTACTACTTTGACTTCACCTTGAACAGTGCTATGGCGATAGGTTTACTAGGATGGGTTGTTGGATTCAACTACGTATCTAAAATATGGACTAAATTTAGTAAAAATTGGATATCCCAGTTGGTTGAAGAAACTAGGTTGTGTATAAGCAAGAAAAGCGTCGATGAGGGTTTATTAAAGGAACTCGGTGACATTTACAATCATGAAAGAAAACTTTCAAAAGTCAAAAAGGAAATATTACGGGGTATACATCAAAATCTTTAATTTCACATATTATTAATGTTAGGTTTAAAGGGAGTAAATACACCCTATTATGCGTCATGTATATAGATTCTTGAATCTTCAATAAATAATTATTAGAGAGGTTTCCGAAGTCGTATGCAAGTTGAAGTCTCGAGTAGCGAATGCTTACAAGGAAGGAGGATGCGATGTACTTTCTTTAGATTTTTGTTTGCTGAGTTGTTGTTCAAGTCTTTCGAATTCCTTGAGAGCTATTTCTTCCTCTGGGTCCAATATTTGTTGAACTTCCTCAACTTCTTCAATGTAATGTTTCAACATTCCTTCGATCCCCAGTTTCAATGTATCCTCACTTGAAGAGCAAGACTTACAGGCTCCCTGCAATTTCAAAAACACAGTTCCTGTCTCTTCGTCGAAAGCCTTATACTCAATGTCACCACCATCGTCTTGAATTGCTGGCCTTATTCTTGTTTCAATCAATTCTTTGATCATAGAAACCACTTCCAGATCTTCTTCATTTGCTGCTTCAGCATCCCTCTCACTCTGTTCAATCAACTCTCTTGTAATCACAGGTTCAGTCTTCGATGTCAAAAACTCGTTTAATATCTCAGAAACTTCTGGCTTCAAAGTAGCCCAGTTTACATGATCTTGCTTGTTAACGGTCAAAAAATCATGTCCTAACATCACTGACCTCACTCCCGCAATCTTGAACAACTTTAATGCCAAAGGCGAGTGAACTGCTTGCAAAGATGAGGTAAATTCAAACGTCTTGTTCTCAGTTGGAACAATTTCACATTCAGGAGATACAAATTTTAAAGCATCTGGATTGGGAGTAGTCAATGTTTGGAAAGAGAAAAATCTCCTTGCCAAACACGGAGCTAATCGTTTTTGTATGATACTTGTCCTGGTAAAAATCATAGTATCAAAAAAAAAAGCAAAATTTGATTTTTCAGACTTTATTTTAATTTTGATGATATATGTCAAGAAGTCTTTAATTAATATAGTGTGAACTGACTAACAAGTTATAAAGTTTAGATTAGTAATTTTTTGCTTTACCGACCTCGTCTCCGGTTTTTATATGCAGTACGTCACGACGTAACACAAAGCTGATTTATGGGGAAGTCATTTTGCGGCATGATTTTGTAACAGCAGCGAAATCATACAACTTTGATCTTAATATACATTTGACTATGAACTAATTATTGACACTCACTCGAGTGCAAAGGAACCTTCTAGTGAAATCAGGATTTATCGACGACGATATTCATACTACTACGAATAACAAACTTGCTGCAACAACCCAGGTAATCAATGATGGAACTGTTATACCTGCTGCATTGTTAGATCTTTCCACCACATTGTTCTCGAATTCATCTTCCTCTCGTTTGAGTATGGAAGAGATGGTTGAAGATCCGAGCTCAGTGCCACCCTCTCCATAGAAGACGTTACTTCCATTAGTCAATCCACTTGAGGTGAAATTTACCGGAGGGTAATAGTGTCCCTTAGAACTTGAAACAGTACCATCCCAACAGTAACGATTGAAGCATTTTTTACATTGAGCAGTTTGTTGGATGCCTCTTCTTTCTTCATCCCTTCTTACCAACGCACAACCAACGCATGCGGCCCACTCTTTATCAATGGTACCATTTAACCTGGATGCGACGTCATAACCATTCTGTATCATAGACTTTTTCTCCTCGTCAGTGAATGTCAACTTGTAAGTGGAAACATTTGAATAAAACTCGTAAGGTCTATTAGCAATGTATATCACTAATGGTGGTATTACGTCATCTTTCACCAAATCCGTTAAATTTGAAGCATCACAACCAAAAAATGTTGGTTTAGCGGTCAAGTTTTGCTCCAAAAATGAAATTGCATCCGGAACGTAGGGGAACACAATGGATTCACCAAACTTTGTGAATTGCTTTTCATATGTTGACACTAAAGAAGACCCATTCGGCCAATTCTCTGGGGTATCCGGAGTTTCTTCAAAAGCAAATATTGCGTCTAAAGCTCTTTGTTTGACACTTAAAGAAGGCAATGGAATTACCTCGCCTCCAATACCACCATCCATCAAATAAAGTGTGTCACTCTCTGAAATGTTGGTTGATTTAGTGTACTCTGATTTGTAAAAGGGATTTGGCTTATACAAAGCAACATCTTCATGCTCAGTGGATAAAGTTTCTAAAAAGTGATTCACTATTGGCTTGATGAAAAAATTTAACGAGGAGCAAGTACGACAGGTGAGCGTATTTAAGAATTGGTTAAATAATGACGATGTGGTTCCAATAACGAATCCGGCATTGTCGAAACCTTGAACGCACTTGTCGTCATCATCTGGTACACCATTGTCAACCTTTGTACCAACATACTTCAAATCAGTGAAAGCGTTCAAATGTGGATCGAATGAACCAAGCTCAAATGGATTAAACTCAAAGACGGTAGAGTTTAAGTTAAAGATACGAGTACCAGGTTTACGTCCAAGTGCTTGTACGAATGGGAAAGGCATGTCATGATTCTTAAAAGAGTTCAAATTACGAATATCACTCCAAGTGGAGGAATCCAAAAAATTGTGTTCCAGGGGAAAGAGCTGATGTGCTAACCCTCTAGCCCATGCATCAGTCAAACTGGTATTAAACCCAGCAGCCTCTTTCTTTTTAATGTCTTGATCAATACCACTTTTACCATTCCAGTAGTTCAAGTGCAGAAGAGCCCCATCAAGATTGTCTTCCACAATTGAAAATGCTATCGAATATAATTTGGTCTGGTTTATAAGTTGACGACTTTTGGTGAGGTTCCAGACATCATTTGTGTTCTTAAAGACAACTTCTTCAACCAGAGGAAAATCTTGCATGACTAGTGATCCAAGCATGTATCCACCTCCAGACAAAGCAGAAATGTATGTCGACGATTGAAGTATACCACCAAGACCAGTAGCATTGGTATGTGAAGTACGACTATCCAAGGCCATCAAATGACCTGCTGCATTTAACATTGCCCGATAGCTTCCCCCGCTAAATCCCAAACCGATATTGACAGGCTTGGAGGAGTTGCTGAAGAACTTATCAACATCAAATCCCTTAAGGTTGGCATTTTTCAAAAACTTTTTCAAAGCCACCTGTGTCTTTTTATGCCGTTCTTTGACCCAAGTATTTTCACTGCTGGATATGTCATTAGCCTCTCTTAAAAAGCTGTCACTATTTTTCGGGCATTTCACGAACCCAGGTGCGTAGCCTCCACTAGGTGACTCTCCTACAACGTATGCGAGAAATAAAACAATTAACGTCAAGAACTTTATCATCCTTTGTGTGAAATATTTACCCTAGTGACGTATTGTACGTTTCCTAAGCTTTAAATGTCGCAAAGCGGGTGAGGAGTATTTATATAGTTCCATCATAGCTGTTTGACGATTTTTGAATATTGAACGCCTTACTAAGGAAGCTCATTTTGACTTCAAAAATGCAGTTGTGACCCTCTTGGACCAAAACTGGAGTTTTTGGGGTCGCAAACATGGTCTATGTGCAGGTCGGCACTATATAAATCAAGTAATCTCGATGCCCCAAAATTTCCTATTTGGGCAGTCCGGTGATGTATGGCACATTGAGAGCAACTATGCGGGCCTCAAAACAGGTCTTACGATCTATAACAATACTAGCAACTTCTAAGGGTCTTCATCAGCTGCCGTATCGAGGAGATGTATACCCAAAGGAGGCACCTAGGTTTTGAGCTGTGTTGAAGCAACTCGTCTCGAATTTTGGCTAGTTTATGAGAGGGAGGGTGCAATGAATGCAAATGTTTCAGCATGGCCTGCCTACATAGGAATAAAAGACAATTGAGTGCATCGAAGATGAAACGTAAGAGCAGTTGAGTGACAACCAATCTCATTGGGAATTTGCAAAAGAAATTGATCTTTTCTTGAAGATGGTAAAGACGGTTTCCTCGATGTTTTGATGTTTTGATGTTTTGCATCGAGATCGCTATGAGCTAGCTGAACAAAAGTTTGCTGATACAAGGAGGTGATCCAAGGGCATGCAAGTATCGCAACATTCTTGCTCGCCCGTTCACGTATGCAACTTATACGATGAAAACCATTGTTCACTGAATCAATGAATGAATTAAACTATAAATAAATATACTCTATATAAATAATAAGTGACGACGGGTGATGAGTAAGCGAATATATGGTAATCCAAGAGGGGGGTGTCGCTTACCTTGATCATTCTATTCACCTCTCTATAAGAAGAGGCCGTTTCGAGTATTACGCCTTCACTCCAGCTGATCGTTCTGCTTTACTAACCTCAGAATGAACGAGTTGGTCTCAAACGGATTGTCTATGTAAAGGTTGTGGCCTGATTCGCTTATTTCGTGATATCCGATGTTGTCTGAGCCGGCCACTTTCAGAAGTGATGCCACCAATTTTTCTCCTGCTTCTGAGTTCATAAAGTCAAACTGGCCATATGCGATGTGGAGGTTGAAGGGGATACCTTCCCCTTTGTAGCGGTGGGCGAGCAGCTCGAACTTGTCATAAAGAGGCCATTTGCTGACGGTGCTGGGTGTGAGAACATTCTTGACATAAAAGTCGCTGTGTGAACCCTTTGCAATGGAATTGTAGAGATACTCAATGATCAATTGGCACTCTTTGTTCGTTCCGTATACAAGATCATTCTCGCTGGAAAAGACCCTTTCAGCTCCACCATTTTTAGAGATAAGTCTGTTTATTTTGAATAACTTGGAGTACCACATTGAATAGTAGCGTCTGATGCCCCATGGCCCTAAGAATTTCAAGATTCTTGGCATGTACGGCTGGATGGAGTACCAATTCTTCGTATGATGTTGACTGAGCACAGGGAACCTACTCAAGAAAGTGTAACTCGAAGGATCCAACGACGGCTTGAGCTCCATGGTCGTTTCTGGTCCCGTGATGGTGTCGTTGGTCACGGCAGCAGCATGTCGTTCCAATCCTACTGGCGACAATAGAATCAAGTTCTTCAACGACTCGGGATACTTGGCCGCAAGCGACGCAGACCAGTATCCGCCATAACTATGGCCAACCAAAAAGTCTAGTTTGTCTAATCCAGAAGCCACTCGCCACGCCTCGATATGCTTCAAATAGAACTCCTCGATGTGCTCGAGAATCGGCTTGAACTTTTGCTGATATTGTTTGAAATCGTCCACGTTGCAGCGGTACGATTGAATCAACTTGTAGTACTTGCGGTATAGCTTCTTTGGATCCGTTGGTTCCGGGTCGTTGAGGTCGAACGAAATGCCCCTGGGGACCCTCCAGTTGCTTACCACGCCCGAGGGCACTTTCGGGTCGGAAGACAACCCGAATGTGATGTTGTCTAAATAGTGTATCTTGTAGTTGTGCTTCAACCCCTTGAGCTGATTGATAAGCTGGAAGTTCCGCGCAAAGCACCCCAACGACGCGCCGTACCCGTGGAGGAACACGATGTGTTTCGTGGCGCTGTCCGGGTGGTTTGTCACCTCGAACGACACCTCGTTGATGTGGTTCACGTCGTCAATTGGCATCCTTTTGTTCTCGACACGGACGTTCTTGTTCTCTGCGTGGGAGGCCGGGAACATGAACCGCACCAACTCGTCCTGGACCTCCTGCAACCTGCCGGGCCTCAACGACCGGAGCCATATGCGCCAGCATTGCGCAAGAGGAAGCACCGGGACGGTTTCTGTGTTTGGCTTGTACGTAGACGGGACTCTGAATCGTCTCGTGAACTCCACGCGACAGAAACGAGCAGCAAGGTGTCTGCTGCTTCTGCCTGCTGTTGCTGCTGTTGCTGCTGTTGCTGCCGTTGCCGTTGCCGCTGCCATTGCCATTGCCATCTTCGTGCTGTGCTTCACGCAAACTTCATAGCGCTGCCCGTCGTCCCGAGGTCTTTGTCCCGAGGTCTACGGGGGGGTCGCATTTTGGCTGAGAAAATCTACGAAAGGGAAAGCGAAAAAAAAAAAAAATTTTAACAAAGATTAGTATTGCTCCTGCATATAAACGACTAGATCACGGGGTCCTTGAACGCTTCCCGTTTGGTGAGCTTTGACGCACTCGAGACGCTTGGTTCGAGGCCCTGGTGGATCACGTGGCCGGTGATCTCATCTTCGAAATCTTCAACGTACTGCCATTCTTCGTGCCAGCCCTTCTCGAACGGACGCACCTGCGGCGTGCCCTCGACCGGACTGAGGTAGCACAAGCCCGCGTAGATCACGAACGCCGGGATGAAGCCGGAGAAGTAGTTGATGCGGTACACGTACTTGGCCCCGATCGGCACGTCGTTGGGGCGGATCTGCCCCACGAACCCGGTGATGTTGGGGGCAATGCCGCAGATGTACGCCACGTACGCGCGCCAGTTGAAGCCGAACCGGTTGAACTTGTAGTACGACGGCCGGCTGACGTCCTCGGGCGCGAACAACGAGTAGAGGTGCGCCAACTTGAGGTAGCCGCGGCGCACGTAGAAGTAGTCGCACGCAACCACCCCGGCGATCGACGAGAGGAACACCGTGTACGCGGACAAGTACGTGGTGAACGTGCTGGAGCTGCTGGTCAAGTTCCACGGGCAGATCGGGAGCGCCAACATGGCGCAGATGTAGCCTCCGCGGCGGATGTTCAAGTACTTGGGCATCATCGCGGTGACGTCGGTGCCGAACGACAACGAGTTGGCGCAGATGTTGGTGCCCAACTGCGCGATGGCGAACGCGAGCGCGATGAGGAAGCAGCCGGCACGGCTGCCGGACGTGTACGAGTCCAAGAACCGGCCCAACACGTCCAACGGGCTCCAGTACTTCTCGTGGTAGATCGACGTGGCCGCGGACGTCACCAAGATGCCGATCAACGCCGTGATCGAGAAGCAGAACGGGATCGTCACCATGTACACCAAGTACTTCATGGTGAACGTGGGCTTCTTGGCGAACCGCGAGAAGTCCGGCGCGTTGACGATCAACGTCGCGAAGTTGGCCAACGAGTTCATCGCCGACTCGACAAACGCCCATGCTAGCGCCGCGCCATGCACCTCGGCGCGCGCGTGCATCACCGGGCCGGCGCCGTGCGCTTTTACGAGCGCCCAGATCATGAAGCCGAAACCGGCGAACGGCACCACGTACGCCTTGAACGTGAACAAGTGTCTCACCTTGTGCGGCGGAAACCAGATGAACGGCAACGAGAAGAGCCAGAACAAGAAGAACGACAAGAACAGGAAGGTGGTGAGGTTCTTGCCGTGGATGCCGTCGGGCATCGTCTTGTCGAGGTCGCGGCCGAAGATGGCCCGGAGCATCACGCTGATGCACGGCGCCGCCACCGAGCATTGCACAGCGTACCAGACGGCTGACATGAACACTCGGTTGAGCACCGGCCAGATGCTGCCGAAGATGCCGAACGACGAGCGCACGGCCACCGGGAACGAGACGTGGTACATGATGCCCACGCGGGCGCCGATGCTGACGAACACGCCGCAGAGGGCGTAGCCCACCCACACCGAGAGCCACGTCTGCCACCAGTTCATGCCGCCGTTGACGATGCCGGTGGACGCGATCTGCCAGGTGTTGATGTTGAACGAGTCGGCGACCCAGAAAAAGACGTAGTTGTACCAGCCCCAGGTGCGCCTGGCCTCCTCCACCGGGCGCAAGTCGTAGTTGTAGAGGAACTGCTGCGCCTTGGTGAGACTGCGGTTGTTGTCGACCTCGATGAAGGTCTTGAACTTGGCCCAGAACGTCTTTTCCTCGTACGTCAGCACGCTCGACCGCTCCTGCTCCGACGTCACCAGCGTGAGCTTCTCCTTGTCCGGAACGCCTGCTGCGTCGGGACGTGTGCTCATGATGTTTCGTGCTAGACTGCCTGTGTTGTCTGTGAGCCGCTGCTTGTGACTTGTGGCCAGACGAGACCTCATCCGGCGGTTCTGGCGAGGATGGGGCCAGTATATATGCCGATGCCCGCGCCATCGCTGGGAGCAAGCGGGCCCCACGCAAGATAAAGGGGCCGCCGCGCGCCATGCAGGCCGCCGGGCTTATCAGGGCAATGGCGACGTGTGTGGGCGAGATAATGGGTGCAATCTACGGCAACGGCAACATAATGGGGCTACACGGGCACACATGCATAATCGCATCACTGCGGGCACGGCGGGCGCGCGTAGGCGAGCTGCGCGGGCCGCTGGCACGAGGTGGCGGCTGCATCTCGCGTGGAGGCCGCTGGGCGGCGGCGGCAGCGGCTCGCTGCGGTTTGTAGGGCCCATTTAGCGGCGAATGGCGTGCCGTTTCGGGGGCTCTTTTGTCGAGAAAGACGCTCGAAGCAATTCAATTTTGCTTTGCTTTGGCGATGAGATCCAAGTCGCATGCCGTCCTGCACGGTGGGTGCCTGCATATAAGCCGTGGTTTTTTCGGTTTTGGTGGGTTTTCATTTCTGTTCTTTTCTCCCGCACACGCCCGCTGGCACGCAGGCTCACACGCACACGCACCTGCACCCGCCCACGGACCAATCACGCGACGGCGTCGGCCCGTCGCAGCGATCCCGGTATGCGGGGTGCGCGCTGTTAACGGCCCCAGATAGGCGTCTGCCCGGTACGAGGGGTTGGGCGATTCTTATCAGCGCAGACCTGAGACGAGGAGGTCGCAAAAGTGGTCAAGTGGTCCCGCGACAAGAGAAAGACCCCCACGATAAGAAAAGGAAGGGGGGAAGAAGAAGAGAAAGAGGGAGGCGCAGGTGCAGGAGGGAGGGCGCAAGTGCAGGCGAGACCAGGGGGATGAACAAGGGGGACGGGGGGAGGGTGTGTGGGTATGTGCAGGTGGGTGTGGATGGGGTGAAGGTGTATGTATGTGCAGGTGCGGAAAGCTAGGTGCAGGTGTGGTGAAGGTGTAGAGTATGTGCAGGTGTGGAGGGCTAGGTCCTGCACAACCGCATGGTCCCTCCTTTAGCGTTGCTCGACGCAAGCAACAGTGTTGGAGTGCGTTGCGGTTGTGCGTTGCGGTGAGTCTCGCGTGAGTCTTGCGTGAGTCTTTGGTGCAGCGGGTCTTGCGGGCAGCGAGTCTTTGGCTCACGTGAGCGGCGGAGAAAGAGATCATCAAAAAGCCCCGTTTTACTTTACTAGTCATTGCCGAATGGTGTCCTGCACACGCTGCGAGAGAGAGAAAGAGAGAGAGATCATTGGAAAGCGGGTTTGGTCACTGCCGTCATTGCGGAATGGTGCCCGGCACGCCCCCTCCCCCAGGGGGAAGGCTGTTACATGCCAACCTTGCGGGTGTTGCGACAGCATTACTGCGCAACCCACCTTGTACTGGGGTTGCGACAGCCTTACTGCACAACCTCGCCCGGTACTGCGACAATGTCGCGCGTGTGCCCCGTGCCGCAATGTCGCGTTGGCGTAGTGATCTATTTCGCTACCGGTCCCCGTAGTAGGCACAGCGCCAGTGTGACAACTACGAAAAAGACAAACTCTTTCTACGGTGCTAAAGACAGAAAAAGTCTACTCATGGGGCCGTCGAAAGAGGATACTAGGACCTCGGCAGAGAACATCGACGGACATGAGCTCGTGACATACATCTTTCCCGACTTCCATGCGGTGAAGTTCTTCCAGAGAGACTTTGTATTACACAATGAGTTCCACATAGCAGAGGAAGACAGCGTTACAGGATTTGACACTTACTTGGTCGAGCAATGGGTGGATAGTCGTAATATTGGAACAATCGTGGCTTCATTCACAGGAAGTTCAGCGACACCTATAAGCGTCATCAAGTTCACCATCGTTAGAAAGCCAGTGGATCAGTATCCGCCAAAGTTTCTGGCATATTTGAACGAACTCTTTTTAAACTATGCAAAGGTGAAAAAGATGGGCTCGGGTCGAGAAAGCTCTTTGGGATTGAGAGGTGATGTCGATGATCAAGCATCTAACGAAGTTCTTTTTGTCACCAATATCACTTCTTTGCCATCCAATTTAAACTTGATACCCATTCCTAATGGCGACCCAAGGACCATAGAGACTCATTTCATGATCAATTTCAATTTGAAAAAGCTTCATTGTACCGGCAGGTCCGTGTCTTTGACATCTGAAAAGGTTTCTGATGCAAATGAAGACAAATTCAGGCATTTGTATTACGTTTTCAACGCAAAGATTCCCTTGGATTTTGCTGTACGCCAATTGGTTAGCGTTGTTCAAATATCTCTCTTTTACTTTGACCTATTGGAACCCAAATACTGTGATGGTTTACTTTGTTCAAAGACTGAAGAAGCGATTTCAAATTGGTGGAATTTAATTGGATTACCTCATTTCAATTTCAAACCTAACTTTAAAAATGGCATTTTCCATCCAAGGTCCACTAGTGCTATTCTTAGTTTGATTTTAAGTTCAAGAATTAGATTACAAATAATTGGTTGTGATCCTCCAAAGGATCCATTCAATTATGAAAACTTTATGCTTTCAATTGGACAATTTCAAAAGCAATTTAGATTGGAAAAATCAAGAAAACTTGACCTTGAAACTATTATGAAGCTTTTCTATGTGACAAATGCTAAGCTATTACCCGATGCCAAATCTTATAATGGGTTAGATTCATCTACGTTGAAAAATATTGATCATGAGAATTTTTCTTCAAGTTCAAGTTTGGTATACGCTAAGGGTGGTGGTTCAACTACCAGCTTGAACCTTATGGGGTCTCCATATAAGAAAAACAAAATCCATTATAGTAAAGAACTTAAAAAATTAACCAATGTGGTGAAAAACACAGTTCAAGATCATATCAATGCTGCTAATATGGAAGTTGAGGAAAGTAGATCAAATCATAATTCCAGTTCATCAAGAATTAGAAACAAATTAGCAAAGTTGGCGGATAACTCTAGTCCTATAGAGGTAGAAACCATGGATTTATATGAACTAGTCACAAACTATCTTAGTGGTCAAACGCTTATTACATTATGGTATGGAGCACCACAGGGGATTAATGGATCTGTTCTTGGGAACAAGACTTTTTCATCTCGTCGACATATATCACTGCATAACCACCATCGTCATCTTAATCCGTACTATGGACTGAGTAAACATCATGACGAACAGTATGCTTTTGAAAGTTTCAAGGATAAGATCAATCATAGTGATGAATTTTCCCTGTCTTTAGGTGACATTTCCCGATATTCAAGAGGAATCAATAAAATGAAACTTCAAAGTAAAAAGTTTCTTTCATCAAACAACAACAACAACAATAATAATATCAATAATAATAATAATAATAATAATATTACTAATAATAAGAAATTGGGACCCGCTCTTCAAACATCAGAGGCACAATTCGTAAATGGATATGAAGAAAAAAGTCCAAATGTTGCAATGAATGGTGGTATGTTTCCCCCCAATCCATTTGATCATTCATGTTCCCATGGGAACGAACAATTGGCATCCGGATGTAACCAAGATATTGATTGCAGGGTCGGTGAAGACCCTTTCAAAGTATTCAAAACTCATATTAGAAGAAATTCGGATTCTGCTATTGTAAGGAGAAAGGAAAATTGCCTTCCTCTGATGGAAAATTCTTACAATACCCAATATATAGAACTTGATGCTACTGGATCTCCAAGAAACATTAATCTTCAAAGAAGTCCAAGTTTTTCTTGTGTCGAAGAAAGCATTTTCAAATTTGAAAAATTGATATGTGTGGAAAGATTATCGAAGGGATATTTATATCTCGTTCATCAATTGGTGGTAGCCAACAATGTCAAACATTGGTTAAGAAATAGTGAGGGTTCCCTCCATATTGGGCACAGAGAGTTAGAAAAATCGTACAATCAATTGAGTTTAGAACTAGTTCGACTCAACAACTATTATCATCAAGTGATGGTGAAAAAAACAAGCGTAATGGATGAAGATTTGTCCCGGGATTTAAAATATAACATTAATGATTTAAATAAAATTATTGATAGGCTAGCATATGAAACGAGAATAATTGTTAAAAGGGTAACTGAGTTGGAACAAAACAGCAAAGTTTTCAACTTGAAGCTAAATGACGATTGCATAAACAAATTGAATAATACCATAGAAAAGTTGATTAACCTGAACAAGTTCAATAAGGTGTACAGTAACGTTGAAGAGAGAGATAAAATCATCAAAAGATTGACGGGTAGCGATCCCAGCGAATTGAAGGTGAAAGAGAATTATCATCATAAGAAGCCAAATAATGTTTTCCAAATCATTATTATCGTTGTTTACAACTTGATTGAATATATCTTTAGATTGTTCAGATTTGACAGGAGCAAAATGAACCTAAACAGAATTAGAAACACTTGGATTAAACTTGATCCTAATCGAACTATTATTAGGAGGGCTTACGATATTGTGGGGAAAGAACCATCCAGGTCTAGTGTTGCTCGGCCCCTGCAAGAGGGTCTGCAAATGGCTAGTCTTTAAAAAAAAAAAATTATCTTCTTCAACGGTCCCTATATGCATAATTTAATGAACTTATCAACGCGCTTAGTTTTTCTTTATAATCTTCTGAGTGCAATATATCATCGTTCTTTTTCACTTCCTGTAAAGATTCATTCAAGGAATTCCTTGCTTTATGTATCCCTCTGCTTATGTCGAACAACTTCAGATCGATCTGGCCGATTTTTGGATCAAGAACATTTTCAGTGTAATTCTCTATTCTTTTTTGAGCAAAATCTCCTTCTCGTCTCCGCAAGTTTTCCTTATTTACTAGATACAACTTGACATTATCCAACATCTTCTGGTTTTGATCTGTCAAATCCGTCAATTTTTCCGTTAAAAAATCTTGCTTTTGTATTTCCATAATAAGATCCAACCTTTCCTTTTCTAAACGAATGATTATCTCTCTTTCAGTGAGATCTTCCGACGCCAAAGGACCCGATTCCTCGTTACTCTCTGTGGTGGCATCATAGCCCTTCTGTTCTTCTCGCGTAGCCTCCAATTTCAAATCTGATTGAGTTGGTGGTAGTTCTGCTAGAAGTCTCTCAAGCTTTTGTATGCGTTCATCAGATGCTGTTACCTGGTCGGAAAGAAGCAGCACAATATTACCCAATGCCTGGAACTCTTCCTCGGGTTTGCTCATGGCAGCTTCCACCCATATATATATATATATATATACGAATGATAGATGTAGATCTTGTTGGTCGTGGTGGTGGTGGTGGTGATTCTGCAAATCTGATAGAGCGTTTGGTACGTCTTTGTATGCAGGATCTCTCTCTCTCTCTCTCTCTTTCGTTTCCTGCCGGGTCACCGCTCGCTGATATTTCAGTGAATCCACCAAAATCAATTGACACGTCCTGTTTTTATCAGACATCGAAATCATAACCATTTATATTGAAGGCAGGAAGAAGAGATCACTTTGGTATCAATAGAAGTTCGTGCTGCTGAGTTCTCAATAATACAAAACATTCAATAAATAAAAATGGTGATCATTGGAAACGCACATGATGAACTTATACACGATGCAGTGTTGGACTACTACGGCAAGAGGTTGGCTACAAGTTCATCAGATAAGACTATTAAGATATTCGACGTAGATGGAACAGACAGCTACAAGTTGATAGAAACGCTTGGCGGCCACGAAGGTCCAGTGTGGCAGGTTGCATGGGCACATCCCAAGTTTGGATCAATATTGGCGTCATGTTCCTACGATGGTAAGGCATTGATCTGGAAAGAACAGCCTGAGACGCAACAGTGGTCCATTATTGCAGAGCATAAGGTGCACCAGGCTAGTGTCAACTCGGTCAGCTGGGCTCCACACGAATTGGGTGCTGTTTTGTTGTGCACCTCCTCGGACGGCAAGGTGTCGGTCGTTGACTTCAACGACGACGGTACAACTTCTCACGTCATTTTCAGTGCACATGCAATAGGCGTTAATTCTGCTTCTTGGGCGCCGGTTCCAAGCATCAATTCCAAAGATCCTGCTACTTTGAAGCAACATCGTCGTTTTGTCACCAGTGGGTCTGACAATTTGTCCAAGATCTGGAGATATGAACCTGAACAAAACATATATGTGGAGGAGGCTAAATTAGAAGGACACACTGACTGGGTGCGTGATGTTGCGTGGTCCCCATCTATACTTGTTCGTTCCTATATTGCTACTGCCTCGCAAGATCGTACTGTTTTGATTTGGTCGCAGGATAACTCTGGCTCATGGCAAAAGCAGTTACTCACCGAAGAAAAGTTCCCTGACGTATGTTGGAGATGTTCGTGGTCATTATCAGGGAATATTTTGGCCGTTTCTGGTGGTGACAACAAAGTCACTTTATGGAAAGAAAACTTACAGGGTAAGTGGGAGTCCGCTGGGGAGGTATCGCAATAATAAGCAGTTGATATTGTGAGACCGCCGAGTAACTGGCAAAAAGTATGGCAGAGCCTTCTTAAAAAATTTTTGAACACCGTTCTATGTATAGATGAATGCTACTTGAAATATGTAATTTATAACTCATTCACTGTTGCCTCAATAATCTTTTGAACATCTTTCGAGGCTTCATTTGCAGCCTCTAAAACCTCTTTGTGAGATGCCATTCCGTCGTCCAACGGCTTCGGATTTTCTTCGAAAGCGCTGGGTGGCTTGTCCCCCACACCTTCGTTGGTAATGAGAGATAAAGCCAACACATCCAACCCACTGTGACGTGCAACTATTACCTCCGGTACAGTAGACATTCCTACTGCATCCCCACCCAATGTTCTGATCATTCTGACTTCGGCTCTTGACTCGAATGTGGGCCCGGCAGCATAAAAGTAAGTACCCTCATGAATGTTTCTAGTAAGCTTCAATTCTTTCTTGGCCTTGGTCAAGAACAATCGCCTCAAGTTGAAGTCATAAGCGTCGGACAATGGCTGGAATCTGGGGCCAAACTCTTCCAAGTTGGGGCCCTTCAAGGGATGGAAGCCAGCCAATCCAGGGAAGTTGACATGGTCGTCGATCAACATCAAATCGCCGGGCTTGAACCCCGGGCGAATACCCCCGGCTGCGTTTGTAACAATCACGGTTTTGATGCCCAATTTCAGCGCCAATCTCACCGGGAACGTCGTCTCCTGGAAAGTGTACCCTTCGTAGAAATGCAACCGACCAACCATACACATCACCGGAACCTTATTCGACCCAATGTGTCCAAACACAAGCTTTCCTTCGTGTCCTGGGACGGTTGACGTCTTGAAACCGGGGATTTCCTCGTACTTGATCAGGATCTTTGGCTCATGAAGTGTTTCAGCGATTCCACCTAACCCAGATCCACATATGATCATGACTCGCGGATGCACTAAACTAGGTTCGTGGCTTAGCACATTCTTCACTTTCTCCAATGCCTCGGTCAAGAGAGACAAGTACTGAGCTGGGCCCAACTGGTTCGACATCGCTTGGTTTGACACGACTCGTATGTTGTTTGGAAGAGATTTCTTATCTTTGAGACTGTCGCACTTTAAATATATATATATATATATATATATTATGACGGACTGCACTTAAGCTCGGTTAGGATCTAATGCTATTAAAATTAATTATTACAGTGGCAGAACATATCTGAAATCATGATGAATCTTCTCTGTGTCCGAAAGCTTGTCGTCATCGTTGGAGAAAAACTCGGTGTTGGGAGTTGAGCTGGTGTTAGCTTTTCTAGCCGAGTTAGACGTACCCCAAGACATCGTCAGGTTTGAGGTGTCATTTCTAGCGGCTTTTTTGGTGTTTGGAGAGTCAGCTGGATGGGCAAATATCTCGGGGGCCCTGAACTCTTGCACTTGATCTTCGAGGTGCGCGATGTGATGTTCAGATTCGGACTGCTCTCTCAAAAAGGATTCGAACTCCTCGGGATTATGAGACGTGATGAGAGGTGACGAGGGCATGTTCACCACCACAGCTTTTCTATTATCCAATTGCCTTGGCGGTGATATTCCTCTACTGGTCACAAAGGTTCTCAATTGAGGCAATGTGGCTTGTTTTCCGTCGTCACCCTCACTTTCTGTGTCATCAGAGTTCCTTGTAGAATATTTCACATCTTTGGGTGTTGGAGTAACTTGATCCTTCGGGGTTGGCTCACCTAGCAAGTTGTTTATCCATTCAGTTTGACCAATTGGACTAGACTTTGCCAGCGAATTAGAAAATGACTTTACAATCATGCGCTCAAAGTCTGTGAATTCCTTGCTTTGATTCTCAGTCACATCATGAGGTGGACAATTTTCCTTGTCCTCTCCGTCACTTACATTGATCACTCTCGTATTCAACTTTGTGGCCATCATAGGCGAGCTGACGTTTTGCTGGTCTTGTGGGAGTAAGTCTATGTCAGTCAAAGGACCATCAAGTTGACTCATGAATTCATTGAAATCATTATAGTTCGGAGTACTCTTTGCTGAATATGCATGGTTTCTAAAATCTTGATTCATTCCTAGCGGTGTACGCTTAGGAATTGGGCCCCTGTCGTATTTCCCAATGCTAGGAGATGCGCTTATCTGGTGTGGTCTCTTTGTTATGCTATTGATGCTGTGGGACCTCTCTTTCTGCGTTTGGTGGAAAGAACCCGAGCTACCATCTAGGTTGTGATCATTCGAATTGGAAGCTTCTTCTCGTTGTCTCAACTCCTTTTTATACTTTTGTTGTTGAAGATATTTCTTGACAACTCCTTCTGGTCTCATAAATCCTTTGCTTCTCAAAAACAAGTAACATGCGTTACATAATGGGCCAAACATTCCATCGTAATGCTTCTTGTCAAACTCCCGTGCTCTCAAGATATCAAAATGGTTACGATGGAAACCAGTTTCGAAGTATCTCCATGTTATAGAAGATTCAGTAGCACAGTTCCGGTTTATGCATATCAAACCATGATCTTTCTTGAGCTTACTGCTAGGTATGGTATGAGTTTTTTTCCCATCAAGATCTTCTAAATCTGGTAATGACTGGAATGTGGTTTTGTAATCAGAAGATTTGTATGGTGGTTGCTGTGGAGTATAAGGAGACAATTCTGCAAATTTTTCATCTTCTTCATCTTCGTCCTCTTCATCCACTTCATCTAAAGGCGGGTTATTGTCCCGGTACTCTGTGTCATCAGTGGCTTCAGTGTTATCAGACATAGGCTCTTCTTGTATAGGTGACGAAATAGCAATGGGGGTGTGGCTAATCATGGATCTAGTTCGCATAGCACGCTGCGGCTCTGCTGAACTTCTTCCTCGCTTCAGAGGATTATCAATGATTTTGGCTTGTAAAAATGGTGCCAGCTTGAACCTATCCTGGACACTTTTACTGTCATACTTCGATGGAGCATTCGATTTGTCAGCGTTAATGATATTATAAATTTGCTGATTGTGTGGATTGTAGAAAATAGGTAAAGATTTCGTCCTGGTAGCCTTAACCGGTTGCACTGATGAAGAGGCACTTTTGTATCTTGGTTTCTTTTGCGAGTAGTTGCTGACTGGTTCAGGGGCCCTTTTGATGGAGGTTGATGGAGGGGCAATCTGAGACTGTCCTCCAGGCTTATCGATAGAGCGAAGCATCAACCTTATTTCAAGTGTCAAGGAGAAGGAGTCCTGCTTTCCAAAAAGATAGCTTGCTGACAAATTCTGACAAACCCTTCCAGGGATCAATTGAGACTTCGAAGAGTGGAGTAAGTTAGACATCACACCGTTCGACACAAACGGTTCGTCTGGCTGTTCGGTAAGATCCTTGTAGTACACAGCATAGTCCTCTGTTTGTAGCTTGAAGTTCTCAGGAGAGGATTTCAATATCTGCAGTATACAGCTTCTCAACTCAAACGCCCCCAAGGTGATCACTTCTTCTTCCTGCTGATCGCCGCCCGACATGGGTATTTGGGCCACCTTGACGGCGTACTGTGAGCTGGATCGCGACAAAAACACCGTAGAGTTGTTATTGAACGAGTATAGCACCTTGATTTGCATGCGTTTATGCTCCTGGTCGTTCATGGTGGTTGTTTTTTTTTTTGAGTGACACTAGCTCTTGTTGCAGTTCTGGTTGTAGTTGTAGCTGTTGTAGTTGTTGTAGAACCACCAGCACCGGTTATCCTTGCGCTTTTGTCGTTACGTCTTGCTCTGGCCGCTGTTGTGTAAGGAGCCTCTTCTTTTTCTTCGTTGTCTTCCCGCTCCCGGCTCGTGTTTGTTCTTTTTCGGTACTCGCTATGTTTGCTGGTGCTGCTTATAATCTGGCCCTCTGCTGCCTAGCTTGTACAAATCCTGTCTCCCTTCGGTGTCTGTATTCCTTCGGTTCGACTCAAGTGAATTCAACACGTCCCCACTTCGGCGCTGACAATTTGTTTCTATCGTGGTGCCTGCTAAAAAGAGTGTGTTTACATATTTCAAGATCTTTTGGCGTCTGCCTGGTTAGGCGCGACGCGATTCGATCTGTTGATGGGGCTCTAAAATCTCCCAGCCAAAAGTCGGCCAGAGCCAAAAGGGAGAGGGTCACGTGCTCGTCCCATTACTTCGTCACGTGATGTCCCGTTTTATTTCGTTTCGTTTCATTTCAGTTCGTTTCGTTTCGTTTCGTTTATGTACAGTACAGTATGTCACTATATACAGTCTGGGCGATGCAGTGGGGCTCGTCGTCGCTCGTGATAATCCAAATGCGACCAAACGGTTGCACTCTGATGGCCGCAACACTTGGTTAGTGTTCGAGCAATCAGCCAAAACCAATCAACTCTTTCACGGCCAGCAAGTTGGGCGCGGCTATTTCCCTGGCTCTTTCCGCACCTCGTCTGTTGACGTCGTCAAGGAAGGAGAGATCGTTCATGAGCTCGCCGTACATGTGCCTCTGGTCACGGAACTCGTCCACAATCAAGTCAACGACGTGGTCCTTGAGCTGCTTGTGGTCCTTCACCCAAGCCAAGTCCGCGACGGTGTCCTGCACGGATCTCCTGGTAAGCCCTGACACTATGTTGATGAGATTGGACACGCCAGGCCTGTTGTCGGCATCGAAGTATATCGGACCTTGGATCGAGTCGGTGACGGCCTTTCTGACCTTCTTGCGGACAATTTCGGGAGCGTCGGTGATGAACACGCAGCCCGCCGCGTCTGGGTCCGATTTGGACATTTTCTTGTCTACGTTCCTGAGCGACAATATCTTCTTCGTTGGGGTGACCAAGGTCTGCGGCATGGGGAAGAAGTTTGATTTGTAGATGTGGTTGAACTTAGAAGCCAACGTTCTACAGAGCTCGAGATGCTGTGTCTGGTCGTCGCCCACGGGCACGTGTGTGGACCTGTAGAGTAGAATGTCTGCAGCTTGTAAAATGGGATAATTGAGTAGGCCGGCATTGGTTGTGTCCAATATACGCTCTTCAAAGATAGAGCTGTCGGACGATTGTTTGGCCTTCAGCTTCCATTGAGTCATTCGGTTCAAGTGCCCCATGCTTGTTATGCACGTGAGATACCAGCTGAGCTCTGTGTGCTCTGGAACGGAGGACTGGTGGAATAGAATGCATTTTTCGTAGCTGATGCCGCTTGCGATCAAACTCGCAAGGGCCTCGTACCGCCTTTTTCGCAAATCCTCGGGGACCTGGTGTGCTGTGATCGCATGGAGGTCGGCCGTGCCGAAGATAACCGACGACCTGCCGTCAAAGTTGTCAGAGATGTCCCTCCAGTTCCGGATGGCTCCCAAATAGTTGCCAATGTGGAGCTTCCCTGTTGGCTGGACCAACGAGAAAACAGTGGAGTTGGGAGGGATTTCGGAGCACTTTTCCGTGACTTTCACCGAGGAATACCGTCTCTGGGTGTAGAGAAGCCAATTGGGGGCTCTGCGGCGCAACATGGCCACTATGAAATCCAGTTTTTGTGAGTCTTCTGCTACAGGGCCATATTCAAAATTTTTTTTTTTTCACTTTTTCACTTTCTCACTACTGGGTTTAGCGGCCTACTACTGGCGTTGTATACGAATTAATGAATGGAATTACGCTCATATATCCTAATCACCCTAAAAATGAAAACAGTTACCCAGTCGGAGTTGCCAGCGACGCAATCGTTGATGTAATGATTAAAATTGTAGATTATCAGTTCTCGAGAACAGAAAATCAGTGTTTCACCGTTTGAGACAGCGAAACCTTGTCCTTTTCTTCGGATCCCGCGTAAGTCGCACTCGGCAACGGCCTTTTGGTCGTGATGAAGCCGCCAGAGACGTCGTTGATCTCGATTCCCTTTTTCGTCAATCTGCGCTCGAGCTTCACTCGTTGGAGCTCTCTCCAACGAGACAACTTGGAGTACTCGTGGAGCTTGAAACCAAACACTCGCGGCACGTATGTTTCTCTGGAATGCGTGGGGATCACCTGCGGGAAGTTCTGGAAGAACATGGCGGGAAATGACGACCCAAAGTACGCTCCGTCCACCACTGCGTGTCTCCCCGACTTTGGGTTATATATATCTTCACACTTGGCACAGTACAACTTCACCGACGCAAGCCGTGGCTGGTCGTTCAAGCCGATGGGCAAGAGCGGGTGCAACTGGCAGTGCACCCGCGGGCAGTAGCCAAAGTCGCCGTTCCTGTACTTTTCAAACATCTTGTTCAACCCTCGGGAGGTCAATATGTAGCGGGCATGTATAAGCCCGTATAGTATTCTCGCGTTGTGCTCTAGCGCGTCTCGGTGCTCCTCTGGCTGCAGGTCGATGTCCACGATGTCCGTTATCACGTCGATCAAGACCGGCAACTTGCTCACCTCCTGGTTGAGCCCCGTCAAATTGAACCTGTCACGGATATACTCATCGTCTATGTCGCAGAAGTACTCGTTTCCCTTGATGCCGAGGAACAAATCTATCCAGTACTCCGTGAAGTCCGAGCTTGAGTCCGTGAGATATTCTTCTTCCGCCATCGTGAGGCTGTCTACAGTACGCCCTTGTGTTGATGGGTCGAGATTTTGTGAGCTCTTTACCTCTCACCAGAAATGTGAATATTCGGTTCTTTTTGTGTCACGAGCGCTCCCACTTTCGAACATTTGATAATCCACGGCGGCTGGCCAGACACCAAAACACCAACACCCCATAGAATGAAGTACCTCCGGTTTCCCACGGTCTTGCACGGAGGCGAGATCCACTCGCTCGACGTGAGCAAGGACGGCACGCGGTTGATCAGCGCGGGAAAAGACGGGCTGATCTTGGTGTGGAACACGCAAGACTTCGAAGAGCTCTATCTGGGGTTGGAGGGCGGCAGCCACAGAGCAGGCTTCGACGTGGGCCCCGTGTGCACGCTCGAGGGCCGCCACGGCCTCGTGCACCTCGTGAGATGGTCGCCGGCGCACAACGACCGGTTTGTCTCGGCCGACGCCAGCGGGAACGTCTATCTTGGCGATGTGCAAACGAAGTCGCTACAATTGATATATCCGTTGCGTCGCGCTGAAGACGGCCCGGCGAGCGCGGCGACGGGCTCGCGGGACCCCGTGGCCGTGGTGGACGTCGCGTGGTCGAAGGACGGCCGGCTTTTGGCGTGGAGCTTGTCGGACGGGAAGATCTTGTTGTACGACACCACGAGAGATACGTGCCAGGAGTTGACGAAGTTGGCCAGTCTGGAGAAGCTAGTGGTCCAGCGGAGTCTCGCGTTCGACCCCACCAACAACTTCTTGATTGCGCTCAACGACGACACGATAATCTACGTCTACCAGTTTCAATATGAAAACACCACCAATAATTACCAGTTCAGGTTGATCCACAAGATATCGAGGATGATCAACAAAAGTCTACAAAACGTACGGTACAAAAGGATATCGTGGTCTGCCGATGGCGAGTTTGTGTCCATCCCGACCGCAAGCAAGAACACGACTTCGTTGGTGTCGTTGATCTCGAGATCCAAAAACTGGCAAAACAAAATCAGTCTCGTGGGGCATGACATCAACTGTGAGGTTGTCAAATTCAATCCCAAGATATACAGCACGAGCCCGGACACCCCACAGATGTTCCATATAATTGCAACTGCAGGGTCAGACAAAACCGTGGTGATATGGAACTCAACCAAAGATTCACCCATTCTTATCATGCAAAGCGTGACGGAAAAGTCCATAGTGGATCTATGCTGGAGCCGATCCGGGAGGCTACTCTTTTCCGCATCTCTTGATGGGTTCTTGTCCTTGTTCTACTTTGAGGAGTCTGATATAGGCAAGGAAGTAAGCGAAGAGGTCTTCAAGGAGTTGTTTGCCTTCAAGGATGAGTATATCAAACCTTTCAATTTCAAATACGAGAAAGATCAGAACACGGGCAACAAAAAGAACACAACTGCTCCAATTGAGATTCTAGATCAAAGGGACGCGGTGCTGCCTCAGGACTTACACGTTACATCTGAGATCTCTAAACCAGAAGAGGTCAAGGTGCCGAAACAGGACTCTAATGAAACTGACGAAAAGGACATTGATTCTGAAAGCATAAAGGGAGAAATAGTTCCAGAGGTTATCCCACCCATCCTAGAAGAACCTGGAGTTGCTGAAAAGGATGTGCTTTTGACAGCAATGAACAATAGAGAGGTTAGGAACAGTCCAAAAAAAAGCAAACCCTCGGGGCCGGCTCGAAACTCAAACTCCCCTGTCCCAGAGAGGCAAAAAACGACCACCAAGAATGGGAAGAAAAGAGTGCAACCGACATTAGTATCAAACAACGGATCTACTTCTTACCCTTCTTCCTCTTCTTCTTCTTCTTCTAATGGAATCAAAACTCAGCCTGTTGTGTCTCCGGTAAAGGGTATCACACAAGTAAAATCTAGCATGGAATTTGACAAGCCGTCTTATTCAGTTTCCGAGGAAGTTGCCAAGCAAAGCAAAAGGCAAAGGCAGTTGGACGATCCCTCTGGAAGTAAGAAGGTAAAACGGGAACTAGAGCCTGTGAAATTCATAGGTTCGGTCATTTTGAACCCTAACACCACTTTTTCCAAGATACGCCTTTCAGTTCCCAAGACAAGGTTGGGTTTCCAACTTTCCAATCCTGATGAGACAAGCGGAGAATCTTTCATTCTTGACATAAAGAATGGATCCGGTAATGAAACAAAACCGTCCAGAATTTCGTGCTTCAAAAATGAAAAACTTGTATGGAGTGACTTCATTCCTAAACACATTCTGTTGGGTACTGAAGGGTCGTCATTCTGGGCGGTTTGCAGTGTCGATGGACAAATTTTGACCTATTCTCGAATCTCTGGAAGAAGACTATTACCACCCATTGTATTGGGGGCGCCTCTATCCTTTTTGGAAAGTCATGGGAACTACTTGTTAGCTGTCACATGTGTTGGCGAAGTGTTTGTTTGGGATTTGGGGCACAAGAAAATACTTTTGACAACTTCTTTCAGTCCCTTATTGGAACTAAACATCAAACTTCAAAGCGACGGTTTATCGAAGTCAGATAATATAACCATGTGTTCCATCACATCTAGAGGGGTTCCCTTGGTCACATTATCCAATGGGTCTGGTTATTTGTTCAACAAAGACTTGTGTATTTGGCAGACTATATCTGAAACTTGGTGGGCATTTGGATCTCATTATTGGGATTCAAACGAGGACAGTTCCACCAAGCCCAAAGCTAACGGATCTTCCAGTTCAGAGTCGTCCATCATAAGTCTCTTGGAACACAAGACTAATGACGAAATCATCCGTAAAACAAGAACGGGCAGGGGCAAGTTCTTCAACAAGATTTCCAAAAACATGATTATGAAGGAGGGCTTCGAGAATTTAGAAAACACCATTTCGTTGAGCCACCTAGAAAACAGAATCTTGTGTTCGGAGCTTCTTCATGAGACTGATGATTTCAAGCGGTTTTTCATCACTTATGCCAAGCGTATATGTGAGCTTGGATTCAAGGCCAAGTTGTTCGAAATCTGCAGTCAACTTTTTGGTCCTATAGACAATGATGACAATGCAAAGGACAACTGGGAGCCAGAACTATGTGGCATCAGCAAGCACGAACTTTTAAAAGAGGTGATAACCTCGTGTGCCAGCCACAGGGACTCGCAAAGGGTCTTGCTTCATTTCGGTAACAAGGTTGGAATACTAGATGAAAGTACCGATTTATCGTAGATTAAATAGAGTGATATATATATATATATATATATTATGTACATAGTAGTGAAAACTTCGCCCTAATCTAGTCGGTCGAGTTTCAGAACTCAAAGACACTTTGAGCTAAGAGACATTCAGAACTCAAGGACATTCAGAGCTTAAAGACATTCGTGTTGTCCCAGCCCTTTTTGCCAAGTATCCCCTCTACAGAGTTCTGTTCTCCCTCAATGCCCTTTGCACCAGCAACATAGTCAACATAGCCATCGGGGCCGCAAACAAGAGCCAAGCTAGACGGTGTCTTTGGTTTCCCTCTTGTTTCCGCAGCCTGCTCAAGTGCATTTGCGAAATACTGCGTTTGTACGGTGGCCGGGTTGTTGTTGTGCTTCTTCTCGTTCTCTGGTTGGTTCTCGTCGTTGATGATGCTGAGCCTGAGCTTCAACGCATCGTCGACCCCTTGTTCCTTGGCGTTCTCCAACCGCATGGGACTCACGTAGTTTGGCGCGGCCGGCGGGAGAACGTCGTTTTCCGTCAATCTGGACTTCATTTTCTTCTTCTTCGTGTCGTAATGGGGCTCAAACCTGATTCTATCCAATTTCTCAAGGAAAAAGATGAATCTGTCTAGCAAGTTGAGCTCGCCCACATCTCGTGCGGAATAATGGATGGTTGTGTAGCCTCTCAAGGGATTCTTCGAGAACAATGCTTGCAAGATGGGCGCGATGCCCGTTCCTCCAGCATAGAACGTAACGTTATCAACATCGGGCACGTTGTTCTCGTCCTTCACGACGCCAGACAGACGTTCAGCCGCAATTTTCGACGGCAAGTCCTTGAAGTACGGCCGCTCGTACACCTTGTTTGCCGGGTGGTACGGAAACCGGTAGTCGACGTGCGGGCCGCGTAGTTCCAACTCATCGCCAATCTTTCTCGAGGTGATGTACTTCGAAACCTCGCCGTCGTGGTACTTCTTCACGTACAAGCACATCACGCCGCCCTTGTCGCAATCCTGCGCGTCGTAGTCCACCACTCGCAACAACGGCTTCCTCTCGCCAGACCTCGTGTACTCCGACTTCATGAAGTAGAGCGGCAACGGCGTGTACGACCGCACCACCATGATGTCTGGCTGCTTGATCTCCACGGACCAGATCCTGTCGCCGTTCCAGATCGACTCCTTGTTGGCGTAGCTGTACATCCAGTGGTCGAATTTCGGCGTGAGCTCCACCAAGAAACAGTCGGACCCGGTGTCTTCGACGTGTGTCACCACGAAACGGTGGAAGTGATGACGATCCAAGAGATCCTGGCTGTCGCTTCCCTCTTCGCCCAGAAACACCCACACTTTGAGCGTGTACGCGCCCCACACGGCGACCGCCGCCGTCAAGAGCTTCGGCACGTACCGCGTCCAGCGGCCGGCGGTTCTGCGCGTGTTCTGGCGCCTGGCAAACTCGTCTTCGTTGGGGAGCCCGCTGTACTCGTAGCTTACCCTGTTTCTGTTCATGTTGGGGATGTACGGCCTGTTGTCCTTCTTCATGAGCCTGTGTATGCCCAGCTCGGCGCCGATGGGCGCCGGGGACGCTGGCGAGCCAGACGGCCGCCCGGCTCCGCTGGAAACACCGCCGCCGTTGTTTCGTGGCACCAAGTCGTTGCCGTCGCCGGCGTCGCCGTTGTCGCCATTCTTCCCGCTGGAACTGGCCCAGCGCGTGCCACGTACCGCCAGCGCCGCCAGCGCCGCCGCCAGCCAGCGGCGGCACGCGTGTCTTCTCGCTGCGAGCCTTACTAGTGACATTTGTGCTAGCTTCCTTGGCGGCTAGGCCCGTCGGAGGAGGAAAAATTATCAACAGTCTCAAAAGTCGCAAAAAAAACCTCCAAAACCGCAAAAAATCGCAAAATCAATAAATACCGGAAAAAATCCGTATATATTTTTTGCTTTTTGGCGGCTTCTTTTCTGTTAACTATGGTGAAGTTGGTCAAATCGATACCTGCACACACAGACAAGGCGTGGGGGGTCAGCGCCCACCGGCTGTTGCCGTTGTTGGTCAGCTGCTCCTCCGACAAGGCATCAAACATATATAAGCTCTCGGCAAAACAGCTGTTTCCGCTCGTGTCACGGTTGGAAGACACGCACAAACGGTCCATACGGAGCGTGGCGTTCAAGCCGCCCGTCGACACGGGCGAAAGCGGCTACGTGGACCTCCCTGTGTTGGCCAGCGGATCGTTTGACTCGACCATCTCCGTGTGGGGCATCGACGAGCCCGACGACGCCTTCGACGACAACGAGCTTGTTGACCGCCAGAAGGAGATCTTGGCCAGCGCCAACAACGAGTGGAGCCTCATGGCCATCATCGAGGGCCACGAGAACGAGATCAAGGCGGTGGCGTGGAATCATGGAGGAAACTTGCTCGCGTCGTGCTCGCGAGACAAAACCGTGTGGATCTGGGAAACGGACCCAGAAACGTTGGAGGAGTTCGAGTGCGTGTCAGTGCTCAACGACCACCAGCACGACATCAAGCACATCGAGTGGCACCCGAGCCAGAACTTGTTGGCCAGCAGCTCGTACGACGACACGATCAGACTCTACCGGCAGGATCCCGACGACGACGACTGGACATGTGTGGGCGTTCTCAACGGCCACGAGGGCACCGTGTGGTGCTCCAAGTTCGAGAGCCCGCAGAGCCCGCACGCGGAGGCGGGCACGGTGAGATTGGCATCCGTTAGCGACGATTTGACGGTTCGCGTGTGGTACAGCAAGCTGGCCGGCGAAGACAATCGGGGCAAGGCAGAAATGCCCAGTTCCATCAAGCATCACTACGAAATGGTGTGGGAGTTGCAGAGCGTGCTCCCTGCGGCACACACGTATCCCATCTACTCGATCAGTTGGTCTGAGAAAACCGGAAACATCGCGACTGTCGGGTCGGACGGTAAGATCGTGATATATCAAGAGAAAGACGGTGTCTGGGCCATAGAAAGCATCTACGAGTCGGCTCACGGGGTGTACGAGATCAATTGCGTCACGTGGTGCACGTTGGACGATGGAAGCGAGGCCCTTGCCACTGCAGGAGACGATGGGTGCATCAACATATGGACGCCGTAGCCCCGCGAACCGGACGGTTTCCACATGAACAATGTATACGCTACAAGACAAAGAACATAGGCACGGAAAAGCACGACAAGCCAAAGGTTGGCGTTTCGAGAGTGCCAGCATATATTTCATAACGTACATAACATCAAAAGAGCAAATGGCCAAAAGGCCAAATGGCCAAAAGACCAAAATACCCAAAGACCAAATGGCCAAAAGACCAAAAGACCAAATGGCCAAAATACCCAAAGACCAAATGGCTAAAAGACCCAAAGCATCTCTCACATAGCTTAATAGAGCAGGCATCTGACAACCCGAGCGGGCCTTTCAGTTTGTCTGCAATCGCGTCGATAAGCCTTTAATGAATACGATACACCTCTTCATCCACCGGAGGCTCTTGGCTCCTGATCCAAATGTTCTGTCTCCTACTAGTCATAAAGCGCCGCTTCATGCAGCTGTATTGTGTATTGGTTGGTTTCGCAAACGTAGACCTAGAAGATAACCCCCACGAATATAACAAAGGCCATCACGCCCAAGAGTATGAACAAGCAGCACAACATTCTTCCGCCCGATCGCCTCTGGTACCTTTCTGCTCTTCGCAACTCTCTCGTGGCGTTCCTGGCGTCGTTGCTGTAGCTGAAGATGTTGTCTTCGATGCTGTCGATCTGGTACTGTTGCTCGTTCACGATGTTGGACAAATTCTCAAAGATTTCGTTGATTTCCAACGTATCCTGTTGAATTTGTCGGATTTCCTGTTCTCTCAGCTCTATCTCGAGCGTCTGCTGCTCCAACTGCTCGGCGTTGATCGGCTCGTAGTCTATCTGGACCTGGCTCTGCGTTTGAGTCTGGGTGGCGTCGGCGCCGGCGTCGTGGTCATGGGCGTCGTGATCGTGGCTATCCGCAAGCTGCGACACTTGGTACGATTTGATCGTCTGCTGGTACCCCTTGTACCTGTTTATGCTTTCCTTGACGGCCTTGACCAAAAGCTTCTCCTTTTGCTTCAAATAGTTCAAAACCTCCACGTCTTCGTGGTTGAGCTCTATCTCCCGTATGCAGCTGTTCAACTCTTTGCTCAACGCGTTCAAGCCCCTGAACGACTCGGTGGACAAACTGAGCTCCCTGTTGAGCTGCTGCGTTATCTCGTGCTTGTCGTATCCCTGAGACTCCTCGAACCGGAGTATCAACTTCTTCAAGTTGACTAGGGGCCCTCGACTGAGGAGACCCAACTCGCGGTCTATGGCGTCGGATATCCTCTCGAACTCGGGGAAATCCCTGTAGTTCAGCGAGCGGCTAGATGTCTGCGCCTCCAAGTCTTCTCCAAGCTGGTTAAACGACATTTGCGACGGCTGGTGCGCTTGCTACACTCTTTGATACGCTGCGGCAGGGGCCTTGGCGGGAATGCGATAATTGATGATTTTCATATTGAATGTGGAACGAGCGCGGAAGAAGCGCAGGGAAATGTGCAGGTCCGGCACGTGATGCGATGTGGAGACCTGTCCCCTGGGGATTTTGTGTCACTGATGTAATGTCACGTGACTGCGGTTACAACGGCGTCAACGAAAAAAAAAATTTTGAAATTAATTGAAATCGGAAGTAAATTAAATTGAAATTTAAATTTAAATGTGAATCGAAACGTCTGGTCACGTGATATTTCACCTATTTCCAGCTAGACACACACACACACTATATAATAACTTATAACTGTAATAATATTAACCACTGTAAGTAGCGGGGCGTGATATCAGACTCTGTCTTCTATTACTCTACTTCTTGCTCGCTCAAGAACTTCTCGGCATCTAACGCAGCCATACAGCCGGTGCCGGCGGAGGTAATGGCTTGTCTATATTTGTCGTCCTGTACATCACCAGCTGCAAACACACCGGGGATAGAGGTCTCGGCCGTGCCTGGCTTGGTCAAGATGTAGCCGGTTGCGTCGGTCTTGACCTGGTCGGCAAAGATCTTGGTGGCTGGGATGTGGCCGATGGCGTAGAACAACCCGTTGACCTTCAACTCGCTGACTTCCTTGGTCTTGTTGTTGACTATTTCCAATCCCTGCAACAACTTGCCGTCGCCCAAGGCCTTGCGGGCCTCGGTGTTCCACAAGATCTCCAACTTGGGGTGGTTTTTGGCTCTTTTTTGCATGATGGTGGAAGCTCTCAATTGGTCTCTTCTGACCAAAAGATACACCTTGGAAGCGAACTTGGTCAAGAACAACGCCTCCTCGCACGCAGAGTCGCCGCCACCAATCACTGCCAACGGGTTGTTTCTGAAAATTGGCACCGCACCATCACAAACGGCGCATGCTGAGATGCCCTGTTGCCAGTAGGTTTCCTCGCCGGGGAGGTTCATTCT
The DNA here is from genome assembly GCA_001599895.1 of Priceomyces haplophilus. Classification (NCBI taxonomy): domain Eukaryota; kingdom Fungi; phylum Ascomycota; class Pichiomycetes; order Serinales; family Debaryomycetaceae; genus Priceomyces; species Priceomyces haplophilus. The sequence goes on along the minus strand of BCIF01000003.1, from coordinate 611,588 downwards.
TTTGGCAGAAGCGCCGGTGGCGATCACAACCGCGTCTGTGGTGACCGGCTCGTCGTCCTCGTTGAACTCGGTCCAGAGCTTGAACGGTCTTTGCGACAAGTCAACCTTGGAGATGGTTTCTGAGATAATCTCGGTTCCGAAACGGACTGACTGCTCTTTCATCCTGTCCATCAACCCCGACCCGTCGATGCCCTCCGGGAACCCGGGGAAGTTCTCGATGTCGGTGGTGGTGGTCAACTGCCCGCCAGCTGCGACGCCGTTGGCCAACAACCCCTCGTACAACGTCGGCTTGATTTCGGCTCTGGCCAAGTAGATGGCAGCGGTGTGGGCAGCGGGGCCGGATCCTATGATGGTGACTCTATGGTGGACCATTCTGTTGATGTTTCTATGTAGTGGCTTGTAATCTATGCTGTTGATGCTGACTACGGTGCGCTTTATCATAAACTTAGCGAGAACACCATTTATATAGAAGCTGCCCACATTAATAACTAATTCCGATCTAGACTAGACGAGGCCGGGGCACGGCCGGTGCGCGCACGCCGGTCACGTGCGCTGACATTTGCGCTGACATTTTCCCAGAGGAAGAAAAAAATTCTGGTTTCTGGAATGATCTCTGGTTGTGTGCAGGACGGCCGCCGGGCGCGATCTGGCACCGCGCACGCCCGCGAGGTCGCCGTGGGCTCGCCTCTTTGCACGGAGAATGCGCCCAGAAACAGCAGCAGCAGCGCCAATTGCTGGGCGAGGCCCGCAGCGAGCGCGGGCGGCGTGTCGCCAGGCGCCGCTGGCGCCGCCTGGCGCGTTCTAGCGACGCCTAGCGCGTTTTAGCGACGCCTAGCGCGGCCTAGTGCAGCCAGCCCATCGGCCACGGCCGGAGATCGGTTCTACAGGGCTACGGCTGTCATAATCGTGTATTAGGCTCGCTGGCGCCGGTGCTGGAGACCGCTGGGCCACGGCGGCCGTGCACGCGGGTCCGTTTCCCGGGCTAGCTGGCATTGGGCCGAGAAATGCTTCTGCTGGGCGCAAAAAGGGTGTATTGTAGACTGTGGGGGGGGCAGCGCGGCCTGAACCACGCAGCAACGGCCGTTTTGGCACGCTGGGCACGCCAGACGGCGCTCCAGGCGGTCTGTGTGCCGTGCGCCGCCAGCTGGTGCCGGTTTCTTGCGTTTCTTTGTGTGCTGCTGACGGTTTCGTGCGGCTGGTGCTGTTGGTGCAAAAGGGCCCGATGGTGCAAAAGGGCCCGATGGTGCAAAAGGGCAGACAACGGCTCATCCAAAGATGAACTCGCGCACCGCGTCGAGCCGCAGGTACTTCGGGTTGAGGAGCACGTTCGTCATGAACCATTGGATCCCCTTCATCCGCTCTTCCAACCAGCCGTTGGTCATCATTAGTCTGTCGAGCCTGAAGCTGTCCTTGGAGGGAAGCCGTGGCAAGTGCTCGAAGCCCGCCGCTCTGCCGATCTGTTCGCGGAGCCTTTCGAGGTCGCTGTAGCGCTTGTACACGGTGATCGACGAGTAGCTCGAGTCTCCGAGCGAGATCTTGATGGTCCACACAACATACGACTTCCCTCCCTCGCCCTTGATAACGTGATAGTCCCCCACTAGCACGTTGCTGATGTGCGACAAGTGCACAGGCGCGGCGACGCCCTGTTCGTTGAGCTGTATCGGCACCGGCGGGACCGGCTCGAGGCGTATGGCGGGCCGCTGGCGGTGTTCTTTTGGCATAGGTGGGTGGGACCTGTGTCAGATGGGTTTCCTAAAATCATCTCGCTTTTTGGCCTGCGGCTTTTGTGTCACTGGGTGTTTTGTGTCACCTGCGGGTTTTGTGTCACCTGCGGGCTTTGTGTAGTTTTCCCTTTTGTGTCACGTGGCTGCGCTCTCCTGCGGCTTTGTGTCACCTTCCCTCCTCCCAAATCGGGCCGGGTTCATCAGGGCCTCATCGGGCCAGTATAAGTAGCGCTGGAACGCCATAGAACAGCGCAAAGATGGACCCGATAGCAAGCAAGCACAGCTACGTGAAGCGGCTCGTGCACAGGTTCCAGGCGAGACGGGACATCCCGTTCAGAAGGAAGTTTTTCGTGGGATACGACCTCGCGGGCAACACGTACTGGGAGTTCACCATAGACGGCAACATGAGAAGACTACGCAGAAAGCTCGAGCCGTACGAGCCGAAGATGTTCAAGGCCGACTACTTCAGAGAGGTGCCGCCGCAGTGGTTGCAGTGGCTCCGGCGAACGAGGCCCAATGCGCCTACATTGGACGAGTTGTTGGGCGACCAGCTCAGACAGCAGAGGATCAAGTACTTGGCCCACGAAGCGGAACAGCGATGGCAGCTGGAAAAGGAGCGGTTGGAGCAAGAGCAGCAGGCCAAGCTCGCGTTCGAGATCGAGCGGGCCAAGCAGGAGTCGGCGGGCCACGCGTCGAAAGGGGACACTGAGTCTGTGACTGAGTCTGTGACTGAGTCTGTGACTGAAGGTGAACCCGTTCTTGAAGCTGAGTCCGCTTCGTCTTCTGGCCAGCACCGCACGGACTCGCCCGAGACAACGCCCGCGCTGCACGAGCGCAAGCCTGCCGATCCGTGGGAGCAAGCCGAGAAGTCAAAGGACGAAAACCCCGTGAAGGCGGCCAGTATTCAGATCAACAGAAGATGAGTGCACAACAGGACTGCCACTTTTATTACTGTATATACACTAGCTCCAGCATTATTTAATCCACGTCATTGAAGTCCATGGTCTTCAGTTTTTTGGGTGGGTAGAGCGTGTTCAAGCTCATTGGCTGGAACACCCTTTGTTCTAGCTTTTTCTCGAACAAAGAGACCAACTTGTTGCCGAACTTGTTCAAAAGCTCTTCCTCTGCCGTCTCGCGTAGCTGTCGCTCCACAGATGGAGGGGCTCCGTTGGTGGACACTTCTCCCTTGGAGACTTCTCCCTTGGAGACTTCTCCTTTAGAGACTTCTCCTTTGGAAACTCCTCCTGCGGAGCTTTCCAACGAGAGCTTTTCGAACGACGACGTGACTTCGTTTTCTCGATCGATTAGTGTCGAAATAGAGTTTATCGCCGTCTTCATCTTGGTTCTCTCATCCGGTGAAAGTTTGGAGGTTTTCAAGAACTGTTCCAACGACGCAAGGCTCCTCATGTGTTCTTCGATGCCTGTTACCTTCCTGAGGTTGAGGTTTCTGGAGGGGCTCATCGTTTGCAATCGATCTGATTTGACGGGCGACAGTTTGCGGGGTGTTCTAACTGGAGACGTGGTGGCAGGTGGCGCCGCAGCTTTGGTCGGTGACCTAGTGGCCAGAACCGAGTTTCTCCTTGACAATCCGAATTCTGATGTTAGTTTCTTGGCTTCCAATCTTTTGAGAGTTGCCAGTGATAACAGAGGAGATGACGGAAACCCCTTTGTGTTGGTGGCCGGTAGTGGAGACTGGAGTTCATTTTCGTAATCGCTATGTTTCAAGTTGGTCTTGGAGGGAGATGTGGGTAATATTTTCCTTGTCACTTTCGAATATATCGGAGTCGCTGTTTCTTCATAAAGATCTGTTTCAAAGGAAGAGTTGGGGGATTGGTCCTCGATGTCGTTTAATTTCCACTTGAAAAAACATCCATCAGAACTGATGGATCCAATCTCCTCTTCATTGAGTATGAACAAGCCTAAAATCGCATCCAGGTGTCCCCATGCCGTGTGGATGAGACTCCCACTGTGATAATTAAATAATCTCACAGACTTATCTGAGGCCGAAACTATAATCAAGTTTTTATGTATAGCAAAGTTTTCAACCAAGAGACTTTCGCTTGTCTTGTCGTTCAATAGTTTAAGTGTTCTTTTAAGCTCATAGCACTCACTGATCTTGTAGACAAAGAGATTCTTGTCGTTGGTAGAGATGAGTAAGTCGTCTCCGAATATGCCAATATTGACCGGGGTTGATTTCAAGGCAATGACTTTTTCTTTCACGACTTCAACGTTCGAATCGGTCACATCTAGCCTATGGATAGAAACCGTTCTATCGGATGAACTCACGTAGATTCTTTGGTTGTGATACTTTATATTCAAAAGATTGCCGTTGTGCAAGGGGATGGTTTGTAATAATTCCCATTCTTCATTGATTTTGTAAAAAGTTTGGATCATTCTGTCTCGTGAGATACTAACGGCAAATCTGATCTGGCCAATGGTAAATGCTAATATGTCGTTGATCATGCTTGAGTGTGCTTTTGTCTGATATAATATTTTGAAGTCGTTTGGCCCGTTCACTTGAACAATGTATAGTTGTCCATATCTATCTCCTAGAATCAAATCATTATCGATAGTCTCGACCGCAGTCAATGAATTTGAGATAATCTCATTACTAGGTAACTCAAAGTTCAAGATCGTTTCGATATTGGCTCCAGAACTGTGGTACTTTCTGATTTTCCCATGACACGAATACACTATCAAATCCTGAAGAGGACCCTCTTTCACTCCGGAAATATCATTGATAAGGGAGTTTACCAATATTGTTTCCTTACCCAGTTTCTTGTTAAACAAAACAACTTCCTGGAGATCAGAGATATAAATCAACGATTCATGATTGAAGTAGTAGGTTTGTCTGCTAACCAGGCATTTGAGTGGTAATCTTAGGGAATTCCGCTCTTGATCTTCTCCGTTTCTTGACACTGGTCCCCTGGACGAGGGCTTCAAGTCGGTTGATTTCATGTTCTTAATTGTGCCGTCTTTACACCCAAACCATATTGTCTCCTGTTTATGATCCACCAAAACTGAACTGAAGTCAAACCCTGGTTGCTCCAAGTTGAACAACTTTAGACTATTGTAATCCAACCGAAGTAGTAAAAGCTGGTTGTCAGAAGTGACAACTAACATCTCATCTTCACTAACCACATCAGCACTGATGAATGTGGAATTGATGAACGGACCCAAAACTGCATTTTTCCCCTTGAGTATGTTGGTTCTCAGAGCCGGTTGCTCGTGCTCCTGCTGCTCGTGCTTCCACACCTTGACTAGCCTCACCCCAAACGTCACAATCATGTCCTTGTGCCAAATGACCTTGTTGACAATGGATGAGCATTTGTTGCTGGAATGCAAGGTGAACGTGCCGGGGCCTACCTTCCATATGTTCAAGAACCCATCGTTGATGACGCCCAACGAGCAAAGATATCTCAGGTCAGGCGAGAACCTAAGGCAGTTGATACCAAACGAATGCTCGTATATCAACGCCAAAGTCGTTTCGTTCAGATCAGGCGCTAGCGAGAAAATCAATATTCGCGGCTGGTACCCACTCTCCCCGACCGCCAACAACTTCTTGTTGGGCGATATACACACACAACTTATAGACCTCACTCTCTCCTTCATTCTGGTGGGTGAAGACGTTTCCGTGTCGCTCAGCATGTCCGTTCGTGACTTTTTGGAGTTGAAACTGTACTCGTTCCCCGTGATCACCATCGGCTCGGCTCTTATGGGGAACCCAAACTTGTCTCTCTTTGTCGGAGACCCGATGTCTGGGCCGTTGAGCTCGCTGAGAGCCATGTCCAAATAGGCGTTGGCCGAGCTTGATGCTGGTCCATTGCCGCCGGCGCTATGGCTCGCATTGGCCCTCAAGAACTTCTGCGAAACGACTCTGCCCGTCCTGGAGTCGACGTACGACACAACGACCCCGCCGCTGGCCGTGTACGCCATGACGTTGCCCTGGATATCAAAGTGGTTGGGTTCCTTCACCGACGTGCCAATCACGCTGTGGATGGACAACCTTTGTCTGCTGTGGCTGTCGACCTCCACCATGTCACTGGACCTTCTCGTAGTGTGCAGCAAACCAGAAAGCAGCGTGGTTGTGTTGGGTTCTGCTGTCTATATATATTGGATCCGCTGGAGTATGTTGTTATTGTAAACAAAATAAAAATAAAATAGTAGCGGTCTATATGCACGCCGCGACCGCTGCCCCCCATCGAGACTGTCTCGTCCCCCCCACCGTGAATTTAATGAGAATGATGAGATAGATCACTAACACTACTGGGTGACCGGAAAAACCCACCGAGTGTACATGAGCGACGTGATCGAGCTATCGGTGGAGGACACAAACAAGCTCAGGGCCCAGGCGGGGCTCCCGCCGATACCCGAGCCCACGCAGAGCGCGCCACCCAAGCAGACAGACCTGACAGACCTGACACACCAGACACACCAGACACGCCAGACAGACATTATAGACCAGACAGACATTATAGACCAGACAGACAACATAGACCAGACACTGCAGACACTGCAGACACTGCGCGTCGGGCACACTCGTGCGTCTCCGAGATCTGGTGATGCGCCCGATGCTGTGGATGAAGAGACGGCGACGGCCCAGCCAGGCTACCGTGAGCTGATGTCTGTTCGCGAGACCAACAGGCTCCGCGCGTCGCTCGGGCTCCCGCTCATCGCCGACGCCGACGCCGACGCCGACGCGCTGCTGGCGGGCGCTGGTGCTGTGTCGGCCGGCCGAGCGACAGAGGAAGAGACAGACACCGGCTTGGCTCAGAGGTTGCGGGACGCAAAGGCGAAGCGGCAGCGGAGGAAGACGCCCTCCAAGCCATTGATCGACTACAGCGAAGAAGAGCCGTCCGTGGACGACTGGCTCCAGAGCTTGGGCCTGAAGTCGCTGTCGGAGGCCAAAGTGGGTGCAAAAAAAGGTGCAGAAACCGACGGAAAGTCGGGACCAAGGCAGTCCCCGACGGCTGCACGAGCACGGCCTGGTGCTGCAACGGTGCCAGGCGAGGCAATGGCGCCGGGGCCCAGGATTTCGCACGAGACGAGCGCCGTAGGCCTGCTCGGCCACGACGAGGTGCTCACCTTGGAAGACAGGGGCTTGTTGGACGACGACGACGACGTCTTGGCCAACGAGACGTTGGCCCGCGACGCCAGGCTCCAGGAAGAGGCGAGGGAGTCGGCGAAGCTCCGGCGGATGAAGGACGGCCGGTACCATCGTTTGGCCGACGCCGACGACAACGGCATCGACGACCCCGCCGATAGGGGCACCGGCGACCCGGCAGTCGCGCGGGAGCCCGCTGGCGGGTTGTTTGATGTCGGCGACGACGCTGGCGGACTCTTTGCCGCGAGCAGGCCGGCGCAGAAGCCCGTCAAGATGAAGAAGCTCAAGAAAAAGACGGCGAGGAAACGCGCCAGAGACAGCGACGAGCAGGTGCAGATGCAGAGCGTCGAGCTTCTGCACGCCGACGACGACGTGCAGGACGACGACGCAGAGCTCCACGCCGTGTTGGCCGCACAGCGTCGGCTCAAGCACCAGAAGACGCGGCTGAAGCTCACGCCGGAGCAGCTCTCGAGGGAGATCCGACAGTCGAGAAGCTGGATGTCGCAGAAGCAGACAGAAGACGCGGCCTACAGCGCCAAAGACACGCTCGTGTTTGACCAGACAGACGATTTCCTCGAGTCGCTCGGACAGTACGGCGAGAGCGAGAGCGAGATGAAGTCTCAGACAGACATGAAGAGCGAGACAGACATTAAGTCTCAGACAGACATGAAGAGCGAGACAGACATTAAGCCTCAGACAGACACAAAGTCTCAGACAGACACAAAGTCTCAGACAGACACAAAGTCTCAGACAGACACACTGACGCAGACACTGACGCAGACACTGACGCAGACACTGACGCAGACAGGACAGCCAGACCACTCAGACACGCCGCGCCCTGCGTCCGAGTCTGCAGCTGGCGCAGACACGGCCGCCTCGGGCCCCAACTTCTCCAGTCTCGCGTCGACGTTGAGCTTCTTGGAGTCCCGCAACATCGTGCATCGCTCCAGCGAGGAGTCGCGCCGGGAGCGAGCCCGGCGCGAGGCCGTCAAGGCCGCCGAGCTCCTCCGCATCAAGATCTCCATCGAGGAGAGGCTTCTCCGGGAGGAGCTCCAGCGCGATCCCCGGTTCATGCTACACCCGAAGGAAGAGAGAGAGAGGATCCTCGAAACGCATCTAGACGAGCAATTGGTGCAAAAGGGCATCGTCGACCCGCACCCCGACGCCCGGACGCCCCACACGGCTGCTGCTGGGCTGCGCTTGGACGCATACAGCCCGCAGGTGCAGCTCTCATACCGCGACGACGCCGGCAACAGCCTCGACACCAAGGACGCCTTCAAGTACCTCTCGCACCGGTTCCACGGCTTCGATGCCTCCAAGAAGCAGGCCCGGCTCTCGGACAGAAAACGCAGGAAAGCCCCCACCGACGCCAGTCTGGAGCCCTCTGTCTTGTAGCACACAGAGTCGCCAGCGATGAGCACAGAGTCGCCGACAGCGATGAGCACAGACAGCCGTAGTGGTGATTGTCAGACACTGTCGCAGTGGTGATTGTCAGACAGTGTCGCAGTGGTGATTGTCAGACAGACAATTGTCAGACACTGTCATACAATTGTCAGACTATTGTCAGACACTGTCACCTTCACTGTCAGACACTGTCACCTTTACTGTCAGACACTGTCACCTTCACTATCAGACACTGTCACCTTAACTATCAGACACTGTCGCAGTGGTGATTGTCAGACAGACAATTGYCAGACGCTGTCACCTTTACTGTCGCCACTGTCACCTTTACTGTCAGACACTGTCACCTTTACTGTCAGACAGTGTCGCAGTGGTGATTGTAAGACAGACAATTGCCAGACACTGTAACCTTCACTGTCAGACACTGTCAGACACTGTCACCTTCACTGTCAGACACTGTCACCTTATATATGGCCCCCCCTAATGCACGCATCTTTGGTCTTGCTTTTGTCTGCAGCCCGCATTTGTCATCCGAGTGCGGAAGTGATGGAAAAGATAAATTTTTCGTGCAGAAATATATTTATAATGTCAGACATCCTACTTATACCATTTCATGAATTGCATCAGACACCCGACAAAACACCATGGGATCGTCACTGACTGCAGAACAGATGTCGGACACCGGGGCGACACAGTGTGACGCCGTTTTCGGGGTGTCTGGAATGACATGTGGGTCGTGTTCCGCGGCGGTCACTGAAGCGTTGTCGGCTACGGAGGGCGTCGTCGACGCTTCTGTATCGCTACTACTTGAGGAGGCGAGAGTGTCGTACGACGCCGGCAGAGTGTCGGCCCAGACATTGAGGGAGAGGATCGAAGCGTGCGGCTTCGACGCAGTGCTCAGGAGCAAGCGAAGCAAGCAGAGCAGCGCTGGTGGTGTCGGGGTGGCAGAGAAGTCCAGTGTCAGTGTCGGTGTCGCTGCAGACACAGTGTCAGGTACAGCGGCACAGACGCACGACACCAGTGTCGGTGCATACGAAAAGACGGCGATCGACGCCGACAGTGGCAGCGGCGGTAGCCGCACCGCACCCCCTACCGGCACCCCCACCAAGACCAAGACCACCAAGTTGGCTGTCAGGGGGATGACGTGCGCATCGTGCTCTGCGTCGGTCGGTCTGGCGCTCGAGTCCTTGGACGGCGTGGCGAGCGTGTCGGTGTCGGTGATACTAGAGGAGGCCGTGGTGCGGCACGGCGGCGACGTTTCCGGCGCTGCCATGGTGGAAGCGGTGGAAAACTGTGGGTTTGACGCCGACATCGTGTCTGCGTCAATAGATGATGCAGACACCATGTCTGCAGATGCCGACACCGTCGATCAGACAAGTCTCCAGATCTTTGGCATCTCGCCCGCAACAGACCTCCACCAGTTGCAATACAACGTCGAGGCGTTGCTCAGCAGCTTCGACGGTGTGACAGACTTCCTGCTTGCGCTCCGCAGCCATGCCTCCGAGTCAGACAGTCCGATCGTGACAGACGCAAACACTTCCGACGTCCACGCCGTCTATGCAGACAGCGATGAGATGCTCGCCGACGGCAACTTGATCGACGAGTTGGCGATCACCTACAACCCGCGGCTCTTGGGCTTGCGGGACCTCGTGGACCGGCTCGACACGCTCGCCGACGGCGTGCGCTTCGTCGTGTTCAACTCGGTCGACCAGTCGTCGGTGTCGCAGTTGCGCATCCTCTCGCGAGTCAAGGATATCCACTACTGGAAGATCAACCTCGTGAAGTCGGTGCTCTTTGGCGTGCCCGTGTTCGTGCTCGCGCACACGCAGGACACCCGTCTCTGGGCGACCCTCGTGGTGTTCCCCGGCTTCTACGTGGTGTCGTTGTTGGAGCTCTTGTTGACCGTGCACGTGCAATTCTGGTTGGGGGCGGTTTTCTTGAAGAAACTCCGACAGTTTGTGGTCCACAAGGGCCGCAATGCGTCGATGGACGTCTTGGTGTCGGTGTCGACGTCGATCTCGTTCGCCTTCTCGGTGCTCACCATTGTCATGAGCGTTTTGTCCGGACAGACAGACGGCCCGCCGAAACTCTTGTTCGACACCAACTGCATGATCATCATCTTCATCTCGTGCGGCAAGTACTTGGAGAACAAGGCCAAGGGCGCCACGTCGACCGCGTTGTCCAAGTTGATCTCGTTGACGTCGGCCAATTGCACCATCGTGCAAGACGTGGAGGCATACGACGCAGTCTACGGCACCCGCATGAAGACCGCAGGCACCCGCATGAAGAACGCAGACAGTGCTGACAGCGCCGACACTGCAGACACTGCAGACACTGCAGACACTGCCGACACTCAATCAAATACTCAATCAGACAACGCAGACTCTCAATCTCACGACGCAGACACGCCGCCCACCGACATGGCGGACCTCGCCACGAGAACCATCAGCATCGACCTCGTGCAGACCAACGACATCGCCATCGTGCTCCCCGGCGCAAAGATGCCGGCCGACGGCATCATCATCTACGGCGAGTCGGAGATCAACGAGTCGTTGCTCACCGGCGAGTCGCTCCCGGTGTACAAGCGGGTGGGCGACCCCGTCATCGGGGGCTCCGTCAACGGCAACGCCGTGGTCCATGTCCGGGTGCTCCGCTCGGGGAAGCGGTCGCAGCTCCAGCAGATCATCAACCTTGTCAAGGAGTCTCAGACCAACCGGGCGCCGGTGCAGCGCTTCGCCGACTACATTGCCGCACGGTTTGTTCCGACGGTGCTTGTGCTTGCAGCAGCGACGTTTGCGTTCTGGGCGATCTTCTGCTTCAGCAGCCAAAACTTGCCCAAGCCGTTCATCATGGACGACAACGGCAAGCTCTTTGTGTGCCTCAAGTTGGCCATCTCGGTCGTGGTGGTGGCGTGTCCGTGCGCCTTGGGGCTCGCGGCCCCGACCGCGATCATGGTGGGCACCGGCGTGGGCGCGTCGCACGGCGTGCTCTTGAAGGGCGGCGACACGTTGGAACGGGCCCACAACATCAACGTTGTGTTGTTCGACAAGACGGGGACCCTCACCACGGGAGAGATGGAGGTGGTCCACGCGACGCAGACGGCGTCGCAGGGTTCACCGCAGGATGCATCGCAGAATGCATCGCAGAATGCATCGCAGAATGCATCGCAGAATGCATCGCAGAATGCATCGCAGAATGCGTCAGTGTCTGCGTCAGAGACGCGGCTGCAGACATCATCAGGAAAGTCACCCGAAAAGTCATTGCTGCAGACAGTATTGCTGCAGACAGTATCGCTGCAGACAGCGGCACCGGCCGCGGCGCGCCGCATAGCGTCTGCCGACTGGTGGCAGATCGTCGGG